>JAFFST010000429.1:10573-20969 GCA_022414735.1 Noturus placidus | reverse complement strand
GGAATGGGCAAAAATTTCAGTCTCTCGATGTGCAAATCTGATAGAGACATACCCCAAGCGACTTACATCTGTAATCGCAGCAAAAGGTGGCGCTACAAAAGGGGGCTGAATAATTTTGCTCGCCCAATTTTTCAGTTTTGTATTTGTTGAAAAAGTTTGAAATATCCAATAAATTTCGTTCCACTTCATGATTGTGTCCCACCTGTTGTTGATTCTTCACAAAAAAATTACAGTTTTATATCTTTATGTTTGAGGCCTGAAATGTGGCAAAAGGTCGAACAGTTCAAGGGGGCCGAATACTTTCGCAAGGCACTGTACATTTAGTAACAGTTAATAATCTTTTCAGTACACTTTGGATCAACTATGTTTGCATAGGCGGAAAGTTTTTGACCACGCCGTTTCTCCATAAATTAAACATTTTGTATTTTATTTATTTATTTTTTACTTTGCTGTGGACTTCCGTGTTCTTTCCAAAAATGTGTCATAACCCATCAAAGTAAAAGCATGCTGGCATTTTGGATGTGACACTCAAGATAAAAAGCTTCAAAAGCATGCAAATTCAAAAAATCCCTTTTAGAAACGGCAGCGCTCAAATCTCCGAGATTTTATGCAGGAAGCTCGGGCAGATGCGTGTCGCACTTTTCCGAAAAAAGTGTCACTCGAAAAGCCCCTCGCTTCACACTGCGGATCCTGTCCTCCATGACAGATGGCAGTTTTTATAGGATCATAAAAAGCAGCCTGTGCAAGCGGATTTTTATTGAGGAGTAACCGTCTTTTATGCATGCGGGCTGTGTTTGTCTGAATCGAGGCAGTTATTTCTGTTATTTTTTTTCCCCCCAGTGCATATGGCATGCTTTTCCAAGCTACAATCTAGCTTCTTTCTCTGAGGGGACAGTTCAAAGCTCCTTTTAATTGATAGTATACACAAAAATGGTCAATTTGAAGATCTTAAGCCTGAAAAGGGGTCCAGATCATTTTCACATCCCTTGAACAAGTGACTCCTTTGATAAATGTGCACTTTGTGGTGTAAGACATATTACTTTTTTTTCAGTATTGGCATCTAATTTGGGAGAAAATATAGCAGCAATGTTGATCTGTAATGTATAGTTAATAGCTAGTATTGCTATGTTGACTATTTTTATGCGGTTGTTGAAAATCTGACCATATTGAGATTTAAACTGGGCTTTATAACTTGATTTGGCATCTATAATCTGACATTATTGACAATTAATAGTCATTAGTAGTCAGTAGTTCATTAAAAACCAATGTGGACCACATGATAGCAGGGTTTTTTTTTTACTTTCTGTCATTTTCCAGCAATATGCATTGTATATACAGTATCTCACAAAAGTCAGTACACCCCTCACATTTTTGAAAATATTTGTTTATATCTTTTCATGTGACAACACTGAAGAAATGACACTGTGCTACAACATATTGTATGTATTGTATCTACAATACCAACATGTACTGTGACATACTAAAGCAGAGCATGATCAGTATGCAGTATTCCAGCATGATAACGACCTCAAATACACCTCCAAGACAACCACTGCCTTGCTAAAGAAGCTGAGGGTGAAGGTGATGGACTGGCCAAGCATGTCTCCAGACCCAAACCCTATTGAGCATCTGTAGGGCATCCTCAAATGGAAGGTGGCGGAGCACAAGGTCTCTAACATCCACAAGCTCTGTGATGTCATCATGGAGGAGTGGAAGAGGACTCCAGTGGGAATCTGTGAAGCTCTGGTGAACTCCATGCCCAAGAGAGTTATGGCAGTGCTGGAAAATAATGGTGTCCACACAAAATATTGACACTTTCGGCCCAATTTGGACATTTTCACTTAGGGGTGTACTCACTTTTGTTGTCAGCGGTTTAGACATTAATGTCTGTTTGTTGTTATTGTGAGGGGACAGTAAATTTACACTGTTACACAAGCTGTACACTCACTACTTTACATTATAGCAAAGTGTCATTTCTTCAGTGTTGTCACATGAAAAGATATAATCAAATATTTACACAAATGTGAGGGGTGTACTCACTTTGCTAGATACTGTATATAAAAAAGAGTTTAATAATAGTCCTTTTCTATTATAAGTCTAAAACTAGGTTGCAGAAATGCAGTGCTGTACTCAGGCTACTGTAAACATTCTTTTCCCAAAGGATGTGTCGTCTTTAATGTGACCGATCAAATCCACAGCTAACACTGAGCCCATGACAGATGAATTGTGTGAGGGCTGAATGAAGGGCACAAGGGCCTAGTTGGACTGCTAGTATGACTGATGGACGCGTCAGTTACGGAGACGCCATTTTTCATTGGATGTGGAAAAAACATGGGAAGAAGTAGGTCGAGGGCGGAAGCCGTGTAGCGTTTCTTTTTCCTTTGGTAAACTGAGAAGACTGCTTTAGAGTTGAATATATTTTGGGTTTTTTTTTCAGATCTAAAGCAGGATTAGGTTGAAAGAGACCAACATTTTGGTTTTACTCCACAGCGTTGTTGAATTCTCTATTCTGATTGGTTAGAAAACTTCTTCATTATAATTTCTATAGTAACAACTTTCACAGACTTCTATGGCAAGATGTTGGAGAGGGAAATAAATCTTTTATTTCTATGTGTCAGTGCTTCGTTAACGTTCAAAGGTAAAGTTGTAAGTTTATGTTTTCCACTACAGGACACAAGTCTTCAGGACACTTTATGGTTTCTCAGTAACATGACGAGCTGTGTTTTTGTCTTATTAACTTAAAAAAGATAGACTGGTGAAGGAACGACTGTTTATAGTTGCTCCGCAAGTGGATACAAAACACAACTTTACACTGTTTATTAAACAAAAAACAACCTAACATTGAAAAATTGTTGTCGTATAAGAGGAATAAAACACTTTGGAATATGTAATTGCCTTAGTATTTGGCTATTGATCTTGTAATTACTTGGATTTAGACCTTTTTCTGAATCTTAAACCTCGATTTATTAGGATGTACTCATCAGTACAGTTAAAAGCTTTCATTTACCAACAAGCATCACTGTGAAAGAGCGTGCAAAAAAATTTGCGCAATTGCAATTTTGACAAGTCAAATAGTTTTTTTTACGTAAAAAGCACAAAAATCTCTCGAAATTACTCGAGCAAAATGAAGCATTTCTCTCCGCTGCAATCACAAAAACAAAACAAAATTGTGGCTGACTAATTTCCTGCATTCGCACTTACATGTAAACCAAGTATGCGTTAACGAGCGAATCCGATATTGTGTCAGTCCTCAACCAGGCCGCATTTCATTTTAATCTTGTCATGAGTGAGGAAATAACTCAACATTACGATTAGGCCAATGAGAGCAGTGATATACACAAGCAGATGGAAGTAAACCATGCATGGGGTTCGACAAGACTGATGTTTGTTTTTCACATGTCTTTTTCATGCGAAATACTCATCCTGCAGAAACGAACAAACAAAGAAAGAAAACAATCATGAGAAGACTCGCAAAGTGGCAAAGGCGAGAGGAAAGAGGAAAGTGATTGCACTGGGAAAAGGAAATGAACTGATTTTCGAATTTGAGCAAGTTCAATGCTGGTTGTTTAATGTTTTATGAAGACAAAAAAAAAAGCATTGTGAAACAAAGAGCTTCTTTTATTGGCTGGTGAATAGAGATGTTCCTCAGGGAAAAAGTAATTATACTGATAATGAAATTGATTTTAGATTTGATTAAAAAGAATTTAATCTCACACCTTAATGAACGATGCTCACACACATACATGATTAAAAAGAAAAATCTATTATTTATGAAAGGTCTTATGAGAAAGATTTTTCACTCTTTGTTTGAGTGTTTTAATAATTGCATGCAACATTTATCTTATGTAATCACAATTGCCTAACCTTTTATCATTGCACTAATTATGCTACGTGAGGAGGTTTGTTGGGTTGAAGTCTTTTCCCCAGGATGAAGGACAAATGACAAAAGTACTTTTAAAAAAGAGAGAAGATGTGTTCAATGATTATATTTATTATATTTGCATTTAAGATATACTTTAGTGGTGTCAATCCTTTGGCCAATTTTTTTCTGTTTAAACTATACAGTAATTTATTGACCGTTCTCGTGAAGGGTGACCAAGTTAACCAAATCTGTGACTGATTCGATTTAAAATCAGCGATCAGCAAACATTTCAGCACAGTTAATATAAAGACTTAAAAGGCTCTTATTGGTTGTAAGAAATTTTACATAAATAGTTGACTGTTATCTAAGAAAAATTCAAAATAAAAAAATATTGGTGGAAGATTTATATCCATGCAACTCTAAACAGTTCATTAAAAATGCAATAAAATATACTGGCTTAGGATGTACTGGATCAAGTGCTATTTTAGAAAAAAAATCGTTCTGCAGTCCGTATTTTCTATCTAGTTTTTTTTTTTTCTGGGATTAGAGACAAGTGCTTGCATTTAAAGATGCTATTGATAAACCTACGTCTTGAACACTTCCTCTCAAGAACAATTTGGCAAACTTTGGAGAGCCAAGAAAATTGACTTAAGCAGGTGTGTTATATCACACAAATACGATTATGTGCACATTTATAAATATTGAGCTAATTTTTGGATTTAAATCACTGACCCTGTGTGATTAAAGGCACATTTGAGTGAACATGAAGGCTCTTGTACTCACAGAGTTATAAATATTGCATGTTCTTCTCTTAAATGCTCTCTTAAAAGTATGAAATCAAATTTCAACAAAATGAATATTAAGGCAACACTCAAGACTTTTGCTTTTAATTTAAAGGAAAGATGATGATAGGTTCCAAATGTGTCAAAGTACCAATTAGGTCTAATATTATGTGTGTGTCTGTGGGGGGGGGTGGTAGACGCAAGAGGCTTTTATCTCTGAAATGGCCAAATTTGTATTGAAAAAAGCTCCCATAACAGCTATTTATACTGAAAGCTTATTATCTCATGGATTGCAGCATAGTTAATATAATATCCCTTTAATTTCTTTTTTTGACAGCAAATAAGGGATTATGAGTCTATGAAGAGGTTTAATACAATCCTACTGTCAGATTTAAAATATTAGCCTTTACTGCCCCATTATAATTATGCACTTTGTCTAACAGGATGATAAAATACAGTCTCTGTTTATTTATTTATTTGTTAAATGCAGATTTGGGTTGATAGACTGAGATATGACTATATAAAATTTCTTGACAAAGCTACTGTACAGTATGTGATGTTTCAGTGGTATGAGATCATACATTATGTCCCATGTGAGAACAGCTCATTCGCACATTATAGCTGAAGACGGAAGCTGATATTTGAGACTCTCAGACAGTGTGCTGTCATAAACAGCTGATGATGAAGTAGTTCCCAGAGTTCCTTGTGGTACAAAGAAATCTGTGTGTGTGTGTGTGTGTGTGTGTGTGTGTGTATACTGTTGTTTTTTGTATCATGGCTATCGCTAAGGAATTCAATTAACATCCATCCATTTCCTGTACTGCTTATCTTACAGAGGGTCGCGAGAAGCCTGGAGCCTATCCCCAACTATCAACCCTGGAGTTGCAAGACAAACGTTCTAACCACTAAGAGATTCCAATTAACAATCTACAAAAAATATTTTGTTTTTAAAAAGTATTTTCTAAAAGCACAGGACTGATACCAGTTGAAATACTTTATAAGCTTAGTTTCTTAGAGGAACTCTTGACACACCAGGAGATATCACTTTTGTGAAGCACGTTTTAATCCATATATTAGATAAACTCTCTGGTTGGGAGGTGTGGCATACTCACTCACACCCACCTAACCCCAAACCTTGGCCAATCAAGAGCTCAGGTATGTGGACGACCATTATACTCTACTTGACATGTTTCAAAGGTTGTTTTTGGATGCTTAATGGTACATCACTTTGTAAATGGGCTCCCTTTCTAAAAGGGATACTGTACAATGCAAAATATTACATACAGTAGAACCTGTTAGGCCAGAGTTATACTTGCTTTCACTGTGCAAGGAAGATGGCTGATGCACATATCCAACTACTTTTTTGTAGCCCTAAACTATTGTATAATGTCCTATCATTAAACTTACTGAAATGTACTGTAATGTGTTTATCATTTGATTCCCATGTATTATTATCTGAGAAGGATAATTATCTCTTGACAGGACTGCAAGATGGTAAGGAAGCTTCAGCTACTACCTTATCAGGAACTTTCTGGAGTAGGAAACATTACTCCAGTTTTATTCTAGTTACACTTGTGCATATTATCTTCCACATTGACTACAAAGTTCTGCTTATGAAGTTTAAAGTTCTGAATGGTTTAGATCTAGTGTATCTTGCTGATGTCCTGAATCAGCACGTTGTTCAGCTGAGGCAGGCATGCCGTTAGTCCAGATGTTTATTCAGCTTAGTATGCATCTTAAGCATTGGAAGATGTTTGTTTTATACCGCAAAATATTAAGATTGCTATGTGAAGGACTGTTTTTATGGCCAGCTTGATTAAAAAACAAAAACAAAATAACATAGTTGGTTAAATTTACCAGTGGTGGCTCAATGGTTAAGGCTCTGTTTTACTGATCAGAAGGATGTGGGTTCAAACCTTTGAGCAAGGCCTTTAACCGTATCTGTTCCAGTTGTGACCATGATCATGGCTGACTCTGTGCCCTGGCCTAAGCTTCCTAACAAGCTGGGATCTGCAGTAAAAGAACGTCATTGTATTGTATATGTTACAAATAAAGGTGTCTTCTTCAATTCTTAGACTTGGGACTTTGTATGATTCGTAGTCATTTAGATTGGTTCTCATAGCCTCCTCAACTCCTGTTTTTATGATATACCAGTCTTCCCAAATTATGTTTTGAGTCTGACTTACCCCCCTTGTGTACATAGATTCTAATCCTTAAGATGTATGAAGGGGAATAATGTGAGTAGATGTAGTCACCCATCAAGTATAACCCCAACCTAAGCGTTCATGCAGTGAGAAGTCTTTATAGTGCAAGATGCTAGCTAGATACTACTCTCTTAGAAAAAACATGTTCTTCCTAGTACCCTAAAGGTTTATTAGGTATGCTCCCTCAATGGTTCTATGTCATTCTATATTGAGAAAAGTTCATAAAGGTACATGGCACACTTATATAGCACTTTTATCCAAAGCTGCCTCATTCAACCACACACACCGATGGTAGCAGCCTCATTCAACCACACACACCTATGGTAGCAGAGCTGCCATGCAAGGTGCTAGCTTGCCATCAGGAGCAACTTGGGATTCAGTGTTTCACCCAAGGACACTTCGGTATGTGGAGTCACATGGGCCAGGAATCGAACCTCCAACCCTACGATTAGTGGACAACCCGCTCTACCACCTACACCACAAACGCCATAAAGGTATAACTAGTAGCAATTGAAAGAACCCTTTAGAGTAGATAGTTCAGAGGAAATGGTGTATACAAATTACGCCAAAGAAATATAGTCATACTGAAAAATGCCCCCCACACTCCCTTCTATGCTTAAAGTTGCAAGTAAGTCAAAAAAGAGGAAGTGGACCAAGGAATTGTTCACTAAGATGTTTCTGTTTTTGCTGAAACTTTTCATTGAGGAATTAACCTGGAGCTTCGTGATCCACCAGGTAGATCCTGGAGGCAGAGAAACAGAAGATTCTTTTCAAGTAGCTCATGCAATTCCAGTCAGACCAGAGTAGTCACTGAATTGCCCAAATGAAAGGAAAATACTTTCAAAAGGAAAGACTTGCCTCAGCATGTAAGACAGAAAGAGGGTAGAAAGCTATGTTGTATTGATCATTTGAATTGTGCCATCAGCAGCCATCTGTAAAAAGTCTATGTAGCATACTGGCCTGATAATTTTCTCTGTGTGAACAAAAAAAACTTTAAAAAAGTAAAAGTAAGCAAATTCTTAATTGCCTACATTTGGGAGGAAGTTTCATTTCATGCAATGCTAGCTACAGTGACTCGTATGCGTATTCAAAAGCCAGTTTGTAATAATTAAACAATGAATAACAGATCCTCATCTTTAGAAATCAAGCATAATTTCGATACAAGATACAATTTGTATTCAAACACCCAGATTTGTATTTAAGCTCCAAAAGGTACCCCCAAGACAGCTTTTCAGGAAGGACTGAACACCAGCTTGAGTTTCCCAGGCCAAGCCATTTATCCTGCAGCTTCAGTTTGTCAGACCATGATTGTTTCTGCATCTAATAACAGTCTGGGCTTAGAGATAAAGCTCTGCCAAATCACCCATAGTGCTGAGATAATACGCCACGGCTGCTCTATGCTAAGGTGCTGTGTGTATGCCAAGGGGGTTGTGAGGTGAAATCCCAGGATTGCCAGAGAGCCACTGTTCAGCCCTTGATCTCAATGGCCCAGCTCTACCTCAATTGCAATGTTTTTCAAATGAATAAAAGTAATTGTATTTGAAATAATGGATAAATCATGCTGTGAATTAGGAAGTGTATAACTGCCATGAAGGAGAGTTTTTGCCTCAACATTTGCCAACATTATTGGAACATTTGAAAATGAGCTATACTTGTAGAGTTATTTACTTAAGTCCAAAATTTATATGAATATTTACACAGAAAATGTTAGTTTTCAGAGTTCCATTACAAACCGGCTTTAATAGATTTTCCCATTCAAACTATACATTTCAAGGTTAGCACGTTTTCTGAAAAACAAGGTTTATAAATAGCATCAAAACCAGCATCTTTAAACACAAACCTTTGCATTTGAACCAAAGGCAAAAAAAAAAAAAAAAAAAAAAATCGGAGATAGAAAATGCGGACTCAAGATTCAAGATTTTATTATGTATTCAAGAGAGAGGGGGGAAAAATATTTTGTTTTGCGGATGTTCCACAATATTAACTGTAACCATAAATGGATTGAGAAAAAAAGGTATAATGTGTGGGGGTTTTATTCTTTGTGGGTTTATTATTGAATCGTTCGCAAATTTCTGAGGAATAAGAGAAATAAAAAAAATGAGGAATTTTGTTGGGAACATGCCAGTTATAGGAAAATAATCATGCTCAGGGTGGTAACAGTAATTCTGCTTTGCCGTCATTGATCATTTTCCCATAACAGCATATTCCCAAGCAAGTGTTCACATATTCATTATTCTGGAATATGCAAAGCACATACACTATCATGGTTGGTATTGAAAGTTTTAATTTCCTGGCACAAAGATAATCTTTTCAATAAATATAATTCGTTTGCCAATTTCAGGATTTCATAATACGGGAAAAGACACGAGGTATGTGCACATATCACATTATCACTATACTTACATAAAAAACACAAATAAAGCAGATTAGCAGCTAGATTATAATAAAGTTTCTCTTTATTGACTTGGCAATGATAAAGGATGAGATTATAGTGGAGAGGAATGATTTTTACCTCTATCTTAAAATAGATTTTTTTTAAAACTCACTTTTTGACTTTTTGTTATCTCGACCTTGCCTATTAATGCTGAAGGCTTCAAAGGTGTAAGACACCGTAGCTGCTTTGATGACAGCTTGGTAATTATTCGCACAGCCTTTAAAATGATTTTCTTCATCTTTTGGAGAGGATGACAAGGAAGACAGTGCCGATGTCGACAGGTCGACTTCTCATTAGCTTAAGTGAAGAACTTTGTACGTTGAGGCTTTTAAGATGATCACGGTTCCACCTGAGCGACAGAGTCGGACTTCAAGAGAATATTTCACTTGAATGAATCACATCTTAATGGACTTATTAGTTCTCAACAATAAAGCATGAACCATAGTCACCCCCACCCATCATATGTCTATTGCTTGTATGATATGATTAGAAATATAGTGTTTTACTAAGAATCCATTTTTCCATTTGGAAAGAAATACATTTTCTGCAATACATTTCTGGAAATATATAACAAATTTCTTATTTGATTAATGGAGAAATTATTAAGTACCTGAGCATTTTCACAGCTTCTGTTTAGATGGTCGGGTAAGTTAATGACACGTTAATGATTTGTGATTCGTAACTCACTCAGCGAGGCATTAATACAAGAGACAGGAAAGCAGATACAGTGGTGTGAAAAAGTGTTTGCCCCCTTCCTCATTTCCTGTTCCTTTGCATGTTTGTCACACTTAAGTGTTTCGGAACATCAAACCAATTTCAACAATAGGCAAGGACAACACAAGTAAACACAAAATGCAATTTGTAAATGAAGGTGTTTATTATTAAAGGTGAAAAAAAATCCAAATCATCATGGCCCTGTGTGAAAAAGTGATTGCCCCCCTTACTATAACTGTGGTTGTCCACACCTGAGTTCAATTTCTCTAGCCACACCCAGGCCTGATTATTGCCACACCTGTTCACAATCAAGGCATCACTTAAATAGGAGCTGCTTGACACAGTAAGGCCCAATAGAAGATCCTTAAAAGCTACACATCATGCCGAGACCCAAAGAAAT
>JAFFST010000428.1:5477-18225 GCA_022414735.1 Noturus placidus | reverse complement strand
GCTAGCACCTTGCATGCAGCTCTGCTACCATTGGTGTGTGAATGTGCTCTCATTAGTAAGTCGCTTGTAAATGTAAAAAAAAATGTAAAAAAATGATATTTCTGTAAAAAAAAGCTGCTTTGAGACAATGTACCATTGTAAAAAAGCGCTATACAAATTGATAAATTATGATTTAAGCCAGGTTGAGTAGACCCAGCTGATTTAAGCCTGGTTGAGTAGACACAGGTGATTTAAGCCTGGTTGAGTAGACACAGGTGATTTAAGCCTGGTTGAGTAGACACAGGTGATTTAAAACAGGTTGAGTAAGCACAGGTGTTGAGTAGACACAGTTGATTTAAGCCAGGTTGAGTAAGCACAGGTGATTTATGCCAGGTTGAGTAAACACAGTTGATTTAAGCCAGGTTGAGTAGACACACTTGATTTAAGACAGGTTGAGTAGACACAGTTGATTTAAGACAGGTTGAGTAGACACAGTTGATTTAAGACAGGTTGAGTAAGCACAGGTGATTTAAGCCTGGTTGAGTAAGCACAGTTGATTTAAGCCTGGTTGAGTAAGCACAGGTGATTTAAACCAGGTTGAGTAGACACAGGTGATTTAAGCCTGGTTGAGTAGACCCAGTTGATTTAAGCCTGGTTGAGTAGACCCAGTTGATTTAAGCCTGGTTGAGGGGACCCAGTTGATTTAAGCCTGGTTGAGTAGACACAGTTGATTTAAGCCAGGTTGAGTAGACACAGGTGATTTAAGCCAGGTTGAGTAGGCACAGGTGATTTAAAACAGGTTGAGTAAGCACAGGTGTTGAGTAGACACAGTTGATTTAAGCCAGGTTGAGTAAGCACAGGTGATTTAAGCCAGGTTGAGTAAACACAGTTGATTTAAGCCAGGTTGAGTAGACACACTTGATTTAAGACAGGTTGAGTAGACACAGTTGATTTAAGACAGGTTGAGTAGACACAGGTGATTTAAGACAGGTTGAGTAGACACAGGTGATTTAAGCCTGGTTGAGTAGACCCAGTTGATTTAAGCCTGGTTGAGTAGACCCAGTTGATTTAAGCCTGGTTGAGTAGACACAGTTGATTTAAGCCAGGTTGAGTAAACACAGTTGATTTAAGACAGGTTGAGTAAGCACAGGTGATTTAAGCCTGGTTGAGTAAGCACAGTTGATTTAAGCCTGGTTGAGTAAGCACAGGTGATTTAAACCAGGTTGAGTAGACACAGGTGATTTACGCCTGGTTGAGTAGACCCAGTTGATTTAAGCCTGGTTGAGTAGACCCAGTTGATTTAAGCCTGGTTGAGTAGACCCAGTTGATTTAAGCCTGGTTGAGTAGACACAGGTGATTTAAGCCAGGTTGAGTAGACACAGGTGATTTAAGCCAGGTTGAGTAGGCACAGGTGATTTAAAACAGGTTGAGTAAGCACAGGTGTTGAGTAGACACAGTTGATTTAAGCCAGGTTGAGTAAGCACAGGTGATTTAAGCCAGGTTGAGTAAACACAGTTGATTTAAGCCAGGTTGAGTAGACACAGTTGATTTAAGACAGGTTGAGTAGACACAGTTGATTTAAGCCAGGTTGAGTAGACACAGGTGATTTAAGCCAGGTTGAGTAGACACAGTTGATTTACGCCTGGTTGAGTAGACACAGGTGATTTACACCAGGTTGAGTAGACACAGTTGATTTAAGCCAGGTTGAGTAGACACAGGTGATTTAAAACAGGTTGAGTAAGCACAGGTGTTGAGTAGACACAGTTGATTTAAGCCAGGTTGAGTAAGCACAGATGATTTAAGCCAGGTTGAGTAAACACAGTTGATTTAAGCCAGGTTGAGTAGACAGTTGATTTAAGACAGGTTGAGTAGACACAGGTGATTTAAGCCTGGTTGAGTAGACACAGGTGATTTAAGCCTGGTTGAGTAGACACAGGTGATTTAAGCCTGGTTGAATAAGCCTGCTTGATTTCAGCCTGGTTGATTAATTGAACTTCTAAAGAGAACTGAAGAAACACATGGTGGTTTTTGCTTGAAAGCATTGTCCATAAAATAGAGCTGTAACCATCAAAACTTGTCCAATTTTACGCTCGCAGGTCACTCTAATGCTTCTGGACCAGAATAACAGAGAGCACATCATCGACGCGTTCAGGCCAGATATCTCGTCCTCGTCCTTCCAGAGACCCGTCAGCGACATGAACATCGCCAGCGGCTGCCCTCTCTTCTGCCCACTATCCAAGCTCGACTCCAAGAACTCCTACATCCGAGATGACACCATCTTCATCAAGGCCATCGTTGATCTCACTGGCCTTTAAGGCCGTAAGGCAGCTCTTTGCACTCCTCCAGCCTGCTGCGTTCGGTTTTCAGTGTCATTCTGAGGCCTGAGACCTCCTAGCAGATCTCTGATGGTGGGGGCCTAAGCACCCCTGAATGACTCCCATTCCCAGGGCCATGTTACTTTACATCGCACTACATTAATGTTGCCAACCCAAATTGTGCCTGGAGTTGTGTGCAGTTTTGCTGTAATATAGTCGGAAAGATCTCTCCTTCTTCCCCGCAGTGGGAATAGCTGTCAGCAGTGATTGTACCGTAACTATCGGTGCCCTTTGTGGCACTTCTGCCTTTTCTAAAGATTGAGAGAGGACTTTTACTCGCAGGATAGAAGTCATTTCACCTTCAGGAGCTTTGTTTGTGCTGTGGCCAGTGTTCGGGGCTTGGCTTTTACGTTTCCGTGTTTTAACTAATTGCGTGTTTCTTTTGCATAGACAGACGTGGAGTTTCAATAACAACGAATGATGCTAACGAATTCTTTTGCTATACCTTATATAGTTCCTTAATCTTGCTTAATCGAATATCTAACCACTCTGAGTGTATACATCTTCTCGCATCTCTCCTCTATGTACGTAGTGGTGAACATCGCTGGAATTCCATGCAGTCCGAGAATTTGGGTTTTTATTTCCCCCGACCCGGCTTGTGTTTGATGGACGTGTTCTGTGCAGGTCTCTGTTTCCTTCCTTACCATTTTTTGGTGTTCTTTGCTGTATTAGTTTGCATGTTGGATCTGTGGAAGATACATTCAAGTTAGCAAAAGTGCAGGTTTGCACCACGAACCTGAGAAGCGAAGGCAGTTTCATCGTAACTCCCTGTCAGAGAAAAAACATCACCACACTGATGTTAGTTAAACGCTCAAATTTTTTGCCTCTCATGCCTCAGTGTACCCCATCATTTCACTACGAGCAGATATGATCATCCCGAGAGCAAGGCAGCAAGGCATCTGGGATTTACACAAACACCCTAACCGGCAGCTTTTTAGCCTAATCTGAGTGGAGACGTAGTCTAGGACAGAAACTCGTGCTTTCTTGTGGCGTGAAAGGGCTGGTGTTGAATCGTACTTTGGTGTTTTCTCGTTCTGAGTGTTCTCTTGATGTTGTGCTGCTTTGGGCAAAAGTGATTAATGGCCCTCCAACTATAACGTACTCTGTTAACTAGAATTAGCCAAAAGGGACTATTCTTTAGTCACTCCTGTTTTGTCGCTATACTCTAAAAGGTTCTCTATGAGGTTTTACACTTTGTGAACGTACTAGAAACATGTGGTTGTTTAAAGGAGCTACGTGTTGTGTAAGTGGTAATATTAAATCGTTTCAAAAGATTGCAAGCATTAAAGAAAACTCAAATTTACATTCGTTACCATAGCTCCTGTTGTCCCAGGCGACTTTGTGAAATTTGTTTATATATATATATATATATATATATATATATATATATATATATATATATAACACTCTCAACATTGATGTTTGTCATTAAACGCCACGGCGCGCTTACAGGACCAAGAAGTCGGCTCAAACGTTCGCACGTTTGTACTGCGGATGACCGGAGCTAACTCTGGAAGGACTACTAATTATAAATTAGTAAGTACAACTGCTAATCCTACCTGTAGCACCTTTTAAGCCATCTTAAAATTAGACAGGTTCCATAAAAGATAGCCCAACCTCGTTTTCTACACGCTATCACCTCAAGAAAAGCAGTAGTGGTTTTTTATTTTAGTTTACTATTATTATTATTTTTTAGGAACCACATAGAGCATCGCTACACTTATATATACAGTGCATGACTCTTCCATCCTAAGGGCTTACAGCATACAGTACGTCTTCCATATGAGGTTTCCGCTCTGATCCTTTTCCTAGATGGAGTCCGAGATGCTTTTTATTTAATTAATTTATTTTATTTTTTAAAGAAAAAAGAAAAAATGCCTTCATGCTACCGAAGCACCTAGACCCAGCCTATTTTCAAACCAGTTCCGACAGACATTGAAACCTCTCTGTGCATGAGATGTTTCAATAAAGAAAAGAAAAAAAGATCAAACACACATATTGTAAAGTATTGGTTTACTTTGTAAACCAACATTTTATTTGTATTGCTTTTACTTTATTATCTGTTGAAATGCGGTATATGACGGTTATAAATGTGAATGTGTTATATTGCTTATTTAAGTATAAATAGATATACTATTATACGGCGCACACAGTTGTCTGACTGTACGCTGTGCATATAACGAATATTAATTATATATCTAATATAGATTCTATTAAGTAATAATATGTACTATATCCTGTTGGGATGGTTTAAAAATGTGTTCGGGCGCCATTTTATTTATTTTTTTTTTTTCCATTTGGGCTTTAGCAAGTTCACTCTGTCATCCTACGAGGAAAAAAGTCTTTTCGAAAAGATCCATTTTTTTTCTTCTCTCCGTACCACTGCAGTATTAATTTGGGCAGTCGAGGATTTCTCTAGCTTGTTCATTTCGCCCCAGTGACATTTGAGCGCTTTTTATTTTGTAGATAGGTGACGTGCCTCTGTAGTATAGCTCATATGATGCACCCTCTCTCTACATGCCAGCTTAAACAACCACTGCATGCTGCAGATGTGCTGTATCGTGAGTCATATCTATAACGTTAAAGCTTTCAGTTAGTTACACGAATAGCATATATTACTCTATAAACACTTTGCCTTTTCGATTGACATCGCATTATTTGTCGTAATGCACACATAACAGTTTAGCTTGTGCAATTATACAAGTGACCTTCCTGTTGTTTGAGTGAAAATCTAGTGTGTTCAGCCGGATGGTGGGTTGGATGATTTTTCAGTCCGAAGGCTAGGCTTCGCTAGGCACACTACATTTTGCAGGAGTTCGCCTGCAGCCGTTTAAATGTAAATTATTTAGCATACGCTATACTGAAGTGACGGTATTTTCTTATGTTTTTACATTTGAATCAAAGCTCTAAAAGGTGTTTGTTAGATTACTGATCTACAACTTGTTCTTGTAATTTGTGTACATTTTACTAAATTGTGTTGCTGGTTTATATCCTTGTAAGACGTGTGTCTTGCAGTGCCATAACCTTTCTAATGCAGTTTACTTTGGAAAAACATGTGAAAACCTGCGACTAGCAGTGATGTGTAAAGGTACCGTGATTCTTTTTCTCCCTTTATCATGGTTTAACCCTCTAACATCTTCAATAAATGGTTTTCTGACCTCACCTTGATGAAAGTGTGCTGCTTTATTTTTCCGCTCACCACATGATGGCACTAGTGTGACGTAGGAGATTGCATGGTACACATTCTCCAGTCCAGTGCTGATAGTGCGTGTACACACACTGCTCTAAAGGAAAGGCAATGGAAATCCAGTGAAATGGCCTACACTGACTGGGCTGATGGCTTTCACAGAGTCCGCTGAAGCATGTTCCATTTACTTTGTCCGTCTTCTCTGCTTCCGTTCAAACCGTTTCATAGTTTAAGCAAAATTCAAGGCAATTTCTTTTCAGAAACTCAAGAGAGACTATCACGTCATAGTAAACCATCCAAGACATTTTCAAGCTGACTCAAAACATTATTTCAAGAAATCTGCTTCCCTTGCCTTTATTGTCTTCTGACAGTCCTTGGAACTTCAACTCTGACCTCCAATCACATCTTTAAGAGCGCTATTAGTCAATGCGTCAATGATGGTATGATTATCTGTACTGAGAAAAGTACAGGGGGCAGTTTCTGAGTAGTCCAACTGCCCTTCTACTTCAAATATAAGTCCGTTTCGAGTAAACAGACTTTGCCTTTATCAGTACAGGGAAATGTAGAGACAATTTTTGTAATTGCACACTGCAGATGTAATGATAAATAAATTTGCACTGAAAATTACTAATGGATTCAATTTAATTTTAATGGTGAAATTAAAATACTTCTGACTTAGATCATCAATATAATGTGGCAGGTATTTTGGCCAAACCTCCATCCATCCATTTTCCATAACACTTATCGGTCGCCCAGGAGCCTGGAGCCTATCGCAGGGAACTCGGGGCACAAGGCGAGGGACACCCGGGATGGGGTGCCAATCCATCAGAGAGCACAATTGGACTAGATACAATTTGGAAATGTTAATCTGTGTATAATGCATGTTTTTGGATCTGGGAGGAAACCCCCAAAGCACGGGGAGAACATGCGCACAGGGTGGAGGTGGGATTCGAACCCCCAACCCTGGAGGTGCGAGGCAAACTCAGATGTTCTCCAAATGCAACATTTTGCTATCCTATACATAACTAACCATGCTCTTGCTCCTCTTACTGTGACTCCATGTCTAAATCCTGCTGCAACTGCTCTTCATTAAAAGTTTCCACCTCCAGTTAAGCGTAATTCCCCCTTCCTAATCTGTGAGATCTCCACTCAGGTTTTCCTCTTATTCAAAAAGGTAGACGAATGACCTATTTTTATGAGCGCAAGATAAGCAGCAGATTTTAAATCCTAAATTTCACATCAGTTACCGATTACTTTAGTTACGTTAGACACAGTAGCATGTGTGTCTGACATCACCTAAAAGAAAACAGACAAAATGTCAGCCAAAGTGCAACAATGATGTCATTTCCCTAAGTACACTTGAAAACATTTGAGCACTCATTAATTATACTCTGCCTAGTTAATTGAAAACCAGATACAACACACGTTTAAAATAAAGCAGGTCTTTTGTCTCGCTTCAGACATGAGCAGTTGTCCCATGGGAATACTGTCAAAAGTTTTCAGGAAGTGGCAACGGAACAGGATTGATGAGCTTCGGTAGCATTTTTGAAAGGTGAGAGGTGAGATATTACCTCATGCTTTTAGGAAAGGAGACTGTGCCCCCCCCCTTTACTGAAGTAGTCAGCTGCTGAATGTAATCCATAATGTTATTGAACTAGAGTGGGTTTGAAAACACAAGAAAGCATATAATCAGTTTCTGGTGAGAAATCAGATTCCATCAGATCACAACAGGCATCAGTATAATAAGTGTCATTTGGAAAGATGCTATTTATTCCCAAATTTGGCTTCAAACAGCTGCAAGACTGAGTCATATATAGATAACCAGCACAGCAGGAGGTTCTTTAGTATTATATTAAGCTGGTGCATGGTGCATGCATTTATTTTCCTTCAGGGTAAATCTGCAGCGCTGTATCAGCGTGCACAGACAGCGTCTAATCTATGGATTAACATAGAAGGATTGTTCCCATCGGAGTTTCTCTGTGCGTACCAAAAAGTGTGTCAGTAGATAGGAGGGGCCTTTTGATGAAACGCACTCATATCCATTACTAGAATTTGGCTATTTAGATCAGTAGTATAAGTGGGAAGTGTTTAGCCTCTTATACTGAAGAAAATATTACTACATGGGTTAGAGGAAATGTTCATTTCCAGTGAAAAATGCTTTCAATGGCAAATAGCAGACGTCCTTATCCAGAGTGACTTACAGATGCGCTTTGTTATCTCCAACAAAAACACATCCCCATGTTAGAACAAATAGGTCAGGGTCTGAGAATACCATTAAAGGTACAAGTTAGTATTTGAAATTAGTACAGCAATGGAATCTGTGCAAATCGAGTGAAGACGTGGGTCTTTAGTCTTTGTTTGAAGACAGCCAGAGGATGTTCGTTCCACCGCCTGAGTGCCAGTACAGAGAAGAGTCTTGATGCCTGTCTTTCTTGTAGATGGTATAGAGAATGGTTTTATGATTGCCTTCAGGTAGCTGGTCTGTTGTTGGTTTGTTTTTTTTTAGCTTTATATACTAGCATCAGTGTTTTAAATTTGATGTGGGTAGTTCCATGAAGCCAGTGGAGAGATCACAGCAATAGGTGAAGTGGGAGAACTTGTGAAGATTGAAAACAAGTCATTCAGCTGCATTCTCTATCTGTTTCATGGGTGTAATGGATCACAGGGGAAGAAGTGTCTGGAAAGAGTTGCAGTAGGCCAGTGTTGATATGATAAGGGACTAAACAAGCATGCGAGTGGCCTACGGGGAGAGAAATGGCCAGATCCACCTAATGTTGTAAAGGAGAAACCGACATGATTGAGACAGGTTAGCAACATGAGGAGAGAAGAATAGTGGGTTGTCCAGATCGCAACCAAAGATGGCAGATGGTGTGGTTCAAGAATTATCTTGGGGGATCACAAGAGCATGAAACAGGGATACATGTTGAGAATCTAAAATCTGCATGACTGAGGGACGACGAGCATGGGTATAGATAGAAAACGGAAAACCAAGCACTGAGCTTTGTGGAACACCCATGGAGAGTCAGCATGGAGCAGATGTGGATGTCTTCCATGTCACTCCAGTAGAAGGCAAACCACTGCTGGGTTCCTACTTCCAGGATTTGTGAGGATAGACAGGAGTGTCTTGGGATTGACTGTGTTTTAGGCTGTTGAAAGGTCAAGAAGGGTCAAAATCAATGATATGATTCATACTGCTATATCGGTCAATCTCTCTCTAACAGAAACAAGGGCTGTTTCCGTGGAGTGTGTTGCTTTAAAGCCAGACTGGTTAAAAGATTCCTGGAAAAGGGGTTAGGATTGCTGGACAAGAATCTTGGAAGCTGAAAGAAGAATGTTAAAGAAATGGAAAGGGAAGTGGGATATTGCTGTGAAGGAATCCAGGAAGGAGGAAAAGATATTAAAAAGGTGGTAAAGCAATCAGTTATTTAGGATGTTTGCATAGATCAGATACATATCTTTCCGGCTTTCCCTTATAGAAGGATGTCATGGCAGCCATTTCATCAGAGATAAACTATTGTATGAGAAGTACAGGGTATTTAGAGTTCAAGGTATAGTAGAGTTATTAGGAGAATTGAAGCTAGGGAGGAAGGAGAGATGGAGTGGAGGTTGCAGCAATTAGGAGAGGGGTATGAGTTATTGAAAAGCCAGACGGAGAACTTCAGGTCGAGAATGTTTCCTCGATTGTGTGTCATAGGAGGGCAGTTGTTGAAGATCAGGTCAAAAGAATGCATGAGTGGGAGGCGTCAGGAAGAGTGAAGTCTCCAAGGAGAATGAATGCCAGAAGTGATGTCTTGCTCGTCTATTAAGAAGTGAGCCAGGTGGGAGAGAGATGATAAAATGAAGATTAATGAGAGAAGTAACAGTAACAAAATGGAACTTATATGAGGACATGAAGTGAGACAGTGCACGAGGTGTGGAGCTCCATTTCTGGGACCGATTCAAGCCTGTGCCACCGTCCCTGCCAGATCCTTGTTGCGTGTGAAAGAAAGCATGGACAGGGCAGCCAGTATCTCTGCAGTGATCCAGGTCTTACAGGCAGTGGGCAGTTGTAAATCATTTTGAAGGGGGACATTTTAAATAACAGAGAACCCTCCAGTCATACCTGTGGAATGCCAAAATCTAGTTCTGGTGAAAAAAACCTACAGCAAAACACACCATAGTCTAATTGCCACATAGACACACACATTTCTGATAGCACTGCATTACCAGCTGCATTATGAAAAGTCTGCCTGCCTGCTTTACCCATTTTGACTTGTCATGAATGGACTTGATCATTTTTATCAGTGCCCAATCATCAAATTGAGCCCTACATATATGCGAAAAGCATTTAAATTGATTTGTTTATTCCTTATGTACAAGCGATACTCCACTTACTTAATATATATATAAAAAAAATGATACTAACACCACATCTACTGCAAATAGACACTGTTTCCTCATCTCTACCTCTACTCCCTGAAGAGAAAAAGCCATAAAACTCATTTCTCTCCTCATTCTCCTGCAGTCTGATCTCATTTTAGGCCAACTGTTTCCTGGAGGCTTTCATTCACCCATCATTCTCCCATTTCCCATAAGTCCCTCAGCCCTGAGGATGGCTGCTGAGCCTCAGCTCTGGTTCTCTGTAAGTAAACAGCTTTAGATCCCTTGGTAACAAAACACTGTTGATTTATAATGGTGCTTTCCACAGGTGAAGATTCGTTCTCATATCTGAATGCTACCCTGATTTCTTTGTCGATAATGTTTCATTGAACTCTGCATTAGATTGTGAGCGTTTGTTTGTCTGAATGAATGTATATGTGTGAAACCTTTCTCTCTCTTGCATCACAAAGGGTGGCCTAAAATCTCCTTCTGTCTTGGCACGGTCTGTTTTTATCTAGCTCAGTATTGAGATGCATAAAAAAATGTTTCGCTCCCTTGCGTCATTGTGGCAGGAGCCTGCTGGTAAGTGTGCTTAGTTTATGGCTCATGGTGAGAGATGTTTGAGCACTGTGTTAGAGGAAGGTGGTTTTAGGCCAAATGGATATACCTGCTGAGAGCTGGTACTCAAAGAGAAAGGCGCCGTGCTGTGAGAGACTAAACTCCTTATCCCTTGTCTTTTTTCCATGCCTTTGATCATTGTTTTTAATGTGTTTGTAACTAGGAGCTCACATATGTGATGTCGAAAATCTGGGTGTTCTGCTTGTTCTGTTCTTAGTGGACTATTCGCTAATGTAATGCTAAAGTAGCTTGTTAGTCATATAGACCCATTTAGCCATTACAGTGTGCTAGATCTCATAGGAGGTCATCATTCATATATATATATATATATATATATATATATATATATATATATATATATATATATATAAAATAACTGGACTGAGTACAGTAATGTTTACTGTAAACATTTTTCTTTACAAAAAAGCATTTGAAAGAGCCATCATTAATGAAATAGAAACATGTATAAACATATATAAATATAAAATATATAAATGAGTACTTTAAAATGGATGAAATGAACCTTGAGGCAATTCTGTGGGAACATACACTGGACCTGAAGTTACACTGTTTACAACTGCTATCAGATGACTTGTAATCACTAATAGAGATACATTTGAAGGCAGTGTTTTACAACGTACAAAAAAACCCAACATTGTTCACCCCACAGGAGAGGTGTAGGACGTTCACACTATTTCTGCCAAGCGGTTTGATGTGTTGCATACCAGCTAAATGTCTACACTAAGTGACAGTAATGGCATTGAGCATGCAAAGGTCAGTGGTATGGTACTGAACACAAAGTAATAACTCTTGCACGCAGGACAGCTGTGTTTATATTGCACACAGCTCTGGTTAATTTTAAAAGAGTGACAAAAAGGGACATTGCTGCAGTCATATTAACTCACTGTATTTTAGGACGTGTTGGAGCTGGGATCAGGTCACCACCATGATGATCAATGTCTGTGTTTTCAAAAAACAACGCTTTCGCTCATTCGCACAATTTACAGCCACTATAGGCATTGCATAAACAGACTAAAGTATTTCAGACCAGAAATCTGAAGTCAGTGCTTGCTTTAATCCTACGTTTGGCAGATGTTTCTTCATCACAAGTTAGAAAAAAAAGAAAAAGAAAAGAGAATGTATGTTAAGACAATTGTAAAAAAAATTATAATACAATGAAAACAGTGATATGCATATCCAATATTTGGCCATTAATAAAATGCATTGTTATTTGATCTGTCTACCACAGTACATTGGAGCTAAAATTAATGAATTAAATGAATATGACCTCAAAGTGTATGACCACTGTCAACTTTAATTTGAGGATATTTACATCCCAATCGGGTAAACAGTACAAGAATTACAGAACTTTTTATATATGCCCCAACCCTCCTTTTAAGGGACCAAATGTAATTAGACAAACGAGCATAACCATAAATTAAATGGACTTTTTTAATACTTTGACTGCAAAGGACTTGCAGACAACCGAGACTCCTTGAAGACTGGAACCCAAAGACATCTCTAGACCTCAAAGTTTCTTATCAGACGCTCAGATAAAATGCATGCTTATTTATTTCATTTCAGCCCCAATAACTTGTAGTAGACAGTTGAAATAACACGTTTTGTCAATGTCCGAATATTTATGGACCTGACCATATGTACATACAAGTACTGTCTAATAATTTTGTATGCCAGCCTTTGCCTTTATAGCTGCCTCTAATGCCTTTCATATTTTCTGTGCAGATTTGAGCCTTTCTTTTTCAGATGAGCTGCAGACCCAAAGGGTCATGGCAAAATTCTGACAGCCCACTCTTTGGGGATACAGGTTAACGGTCAACTGGTAGATACAGGGTAACTCAAGGATTTGTAGAAGCGGCAGATGCAAATGCAGATTAAGTTTATTAATTTACAAAACACATACAATACAAACAACATAAGGCTTAGACACATAGGCATGAATTATAATCTCAAGACAAAAACATAAATAGACTAGAGGGTACAACCTGACAATAAATGCCAAAGAAACACAAAAGGTAGATAATGGTAACTGGTCTGCATTTACAGTGCCTTGCGAAAGTATTCGGCCCCCTTGAACTGTTCGACCTTTTGCCACGTTTCAGGCCTCAAACATAAAGATATAAAACTGTAATTTGTTGTGAAGAATCAACAACAGGTTGGACACAATCATGAAGTGGAACCAAATTTATTGGATATTTCAAACTTTTTCAAC
>JAFFST010000427.1:47842-72982 GCA_022414735.1 Noturus placidus | reverse complement strand
TTTGGGCCCCCCCCCCCCCCATCCTTTACCATCCTCCTCACTCTATAGAGAGCACTGTGCCTATGGCTTCAATTTCTGGCAAATTCCCAACTATTTCAGTTTTAGACAAACATTTTTTATTGCCCTAATTGTGCTTAATGGTATCCAACTCCTCACAATGCTACAACTATTAAGAGCTGGAATGTCCTATTATGTTGTGTAAGAGACCGATAGTTGTTGATATAGACCTAAATAACGAGGTGGGAATTTACTGTGAGTCAGATTTATAAACTAAGATAAACTTCTCAAACAGCGGTACAATAACTTTCCCAATGCTAATTGGACTGCAACTCATAGCCGTAGACAAGAGGGCACTGACGCATTGCTATACCACATCAGAGGCTTGATGCGCTGCCTGTATTTTAGTGATTTAAAAGACATACAGTATATTAAGCATATGAAATCACACATAAATAAATATGCACATAATATTTACAAAGATATATATATATATATATATATACTGTATATATACTGTATATACTGTACATAACAGATGTATATTGCATTTCCAGAGGCTGCCTCCTCATGTGTATGAGAGAGAAATTCAGTGATGCATGAAATAAGCTTTCCTCTAGAACAGCTATGAGTCATTGCTGATGTCTCACACTATTTCTTAATTACGACCGTACCACTCTCAATTTAGACGTATATATCCGTCCCATTTAGTTCCTCAAGGTCAGTCGTGCATTAATTTCCATAGACGCAAATTTTCATTAAAACGCTGAATATGTGGGGATGCACAAATCCGGAATTGCCCGAGATTAGAGTAACAAAATCTTATTTTAATCAACTTAAAAAAGAACTGAAGATGTTCGTGGGCCAAAAAGGTTGTGCAAAGTGTTTGTAAGTCTGTGCTGTTGTAACGACGACTCAGGAGTCCCTACACTCAAGTCTGTTACACTCCATCCCCAAGTTGCCTGAGGTTTATGTAGAAGGGCTTATACTGTATGACTGTGGCACAACTGTGACATGATATTGCTGTTTCAGACAGTTTGTGTATTGTGGCTAAATTGCATGTGAATTAAACAGTATGAGAAGGTAAAGCATTACATCAAGCTCAGAGGAAACATTAAATGTCTGACATCAGTGCCTCTTTGTATATAGACAGAGGACATATACATATATATATATATATATATATATATATATATATATATATATACATCTGCAATGGACTGGCACCCTGTCCAGGGTGTACCCCGCCTTGTGCCCGATGCCTCCTGGGATAGGCTCCAGGGTCCCCCGTGACCCTGAAAAGGAGTAAACAGTTGAAGATGGATGGATGGATGGATTTTAACAACCCTGTTAAAATTGCATTTCTGTGATGAACAAACATGCAAGGTGCCATGCAAGGTGCTCGCTTGCTATTGGGCGCAACCTTGGGTTCAGCGTCTTGCCCACAGACACTTCGTCATATAGAGTCACATGGGCTGGGAATCGAACCGCCAGCACTACAATTAGTGGACAAGCAAATGAACCTAACATGATTCCTCTTAGTGTCATTCTTTAACTTCACTGCCATTTTAACAGGGGTGTGTTGTGTAGATGTTTTATATCCATTGTATATCGGAAGCCTTCTTAGCACCATCATATACATTTTTTTTTTTTCTGATTTTGCTATCATCATGGTGTGGTTGCTCAGTAACCATATTCAACGTAATAGCATCCTCATTGTCCATCTTCTTTACACTCTCCTTTCCGTTTGACATTTCAATGCATTAAAGTGCAAAGAATGAGGTTACTAGTGGCAGTATTGACATTTAACTTTCTGTGTGAGCAACTGTGTCATGAAACATCCTACAGACGATGAGATTCAAGTTCAGCTCACACAACATACACACACACACACACACACATGCACGCCTCGGCTCCACTCACTGAGTGAGAGAAGGTGAGAGAAACCTGTGTGTTAACTAAACATTCACAAATAAGATGCGGCGAGTTGAGTTGATGCCAAAGAACTCCATTTTGTTCTCAACCACAACACTTTCACCCAGTTGTCCTCTGGTGGTCAGATGAGACCAAAATGAAGTTTTTTGCATCAACTCAACTCGCCGTGTTTGGAGGAGGAGTAACGCTGCCTATGACCCCAAGAACACCATCCCCACCGTCACACATGGAGGTGGAAACATTATGCTTTGGGGGTGTTTTTCTGCTAAGGGGACAGGGCAACTTCACTGCATCAAAGGGATGATGGGCGGAGCCATGTACAGTCAAATCTTGGGTGAGAACCTCCTTCCCTCAGCCAGGGCATTGAAAATGAAAAGTCATTACTAAGTCATTACTAAGTACTGAGTCATGTTTTGCAGAGGGGTCAAATACTTATTTCCCCTCATTAAAATGCAAATCAATTTATAACATTTTTACATGTGTTTTTCTGGATGTTTTTGGTGTTATTCTGTCTCTCACTGTTCAAATAAACCTACCATTAAAATTATACACTGATTATTTCTTTGTCAGTGGGCAAACGTACAAAATCAGCAGGGGATCAAATACTTTTCCCCCACTGTACATATATCCAGTGAGTGGAGCCGAGGCGTGTGTGTGTGTGTGTGTGTGTGTGTGTGTGTGTGTAATTCCACTTTGTTGTAACATGAAGGATGAGTAAATGAGGCATCCCTAACTTCTTTACATATTATTGTTGAGTTAATTAATTACTATAAACAAGCTACTCTTTCTACATTTACTTTGTACAGGCTAGACCTTTTGACCGCATAAATAGTTAGGTTTAATGAAGTTGAGGCAGTAGTGCCAAGCTGATATATTCACGGTCATGCAGTGGCTTCTTCTGATTTAATAAGTGGTACATGCACAAGGAGGTACATATGGATAATTAGCTGAATGTGTGATAGAACACTGGATTTAGTGTTCTCAGAGCAGAAAGTAATTGTTTTTGCTGGAGGATTTGACTTAAGGCACTAACATATTACTCTTCATGTATTATCTGAATCAAGGCCACTTCATTGGAGCACACGGTCAAAAGATTAGCTTTTTACTACAAGAAGATCCACAGTGTACTTTGTTTTCCACCCTAGGCTTAGCAACAGCAGCCGGCTTCTTCCTTGTTTAAAGCATTGGCAGTAGCGAATGAGACGTCTCGCTCTGCCTCTTGCAGCCAGGGTGTTTAGCTCAGTGAAAACCATTCATGTGAGTTATAAAGATGAGGGTAGGAGGGAGGTATAGGGATCGAAAGAAGAGTTCTGCTGATAAATACAACGTGTCTTTTCCATGATTGGAGATGTTAATTATCTGTGCACATCCAGGCTAATGAAGAAATCACAGTTGCATTAGGGGGAGGACTGGGGGTGGAGGAGCTTGACTGTTGCTTGAATCAGAGACTTGGTGCAAGCCAGCCTCCAACTGAGTTTCTTCTTGTCATAATGCCTCCTAGCATACTACCTCCTAGTATACTCCTAGCTCAACTCCATTAGTATATGCCACAGCATTGTGCTGAAGATTCCCAGGTACTATCTAGATCTAGCTGACAGATGATGTCTATGAGAATAAGACATGGATGATGAAGCCCTGAGGTGAGCACTGTTATGGTTGAAAACGTGCCAGAAACTATTTGGCTCATATTACGATTATCATACACCCTGAAAACAATCTATCTGCTTATTATAGTAAAGCAACATACTGTAGCTAAATTAAACATGAAGAAAATATCATAGTGCTGTACGATTGTTCATGTGTTTCCTTTGCCTTTTGGCAACACTTCAGTAGTACTAAATGTTGTCGTAGCCTGCTAGCTAGCTTCCAGCAATCCAGCTAGGATTTGAAAAAAAATATTTGATACTTTTTCTTCAGTTGTGCAGTGAATGGCCATGTGAGCTAACAGATCAATGCAAAGCAACGTCGATGTTGAGCGCACTATATAATCCACAACTTTTGAGTTTTCTTTTAAACTCTTTCCAGAGCACCACAGACAGTATAAACAATACGAATTTATACGCCGTATACCAAGCAGATGGGAAAAAGCCAGTTTTGCAAGTGGATCTTTCAGTTTTTTTATTTTAGTTGTTGCCATGGTTTTCCTTTCAAATCTGATATGTCTGTCCGTTATTTAGTCCTCAACCTACCCCAGGGATGTCAAACTCAAACTTCTCACAATTCTGCCACCGAATATATATATATATATATATATATATTACATTTATTCATTTAGCAGACGCTTTTATCCAAAACAACTTACAAGTGCACACTCACACACCAATGGTAGCAGAGCTGCATGGGATCACCTGGGCCGGGATTCGAACCGCCAACCCTACGATTAGTGGATTAGTGGACAACCCGCTCTACCGACTGAACCACAGCCGCACTGTGGCTTTTTTTTTTAATTTCAGATTTTAGTCATTTCAATGTTTTTTTTTGTTGTTTGTTTGTTTGTATTTATTTTGTTGTGTGGGCTAAATGACATGACACAGCCAGCCAACTGTATTTGGCCCATGGTCCACAGGAGTTTAAGAACCATGACCTATCATAGAGCCTAGTAAAAGTCAAGTCTTGCCAGTGTATTTATATTAATACTGTGTCATTTAGCAACTTGCATGATGCATAAGCAAGCTACAATGCTACCATCTTGATACTCAAATTGTTGAAAATTGGTTAAATTACACTCTAAAAAAGATACAAAAAACTACAACGTCATACTTCATACTAGTTCAGATTCTCACCGGATCTATCATGCTAGCCCTCTGAGAAAATTGTCAACTAGCATTTAAACCAAATGATCACTCAGACTCTTGTGGCTTAAATATCGTAGGTGTACCTCAAACGTACCTTACAGACCTCAAGAAATTATAATCATGGTGTGAACAAACAGCTGTAGCTCTATGGAAGAGACCACTGGCTCAATATTAGGCTCAATCCCAAAATCCCTAGACGAGGTACACGCTGATATATCAACCTTCTGTTTGTTAGGTCCATTTAATAAATGAAATTGATGAGCGCAGCCAAGCACTCATGTATTTCCCTCAGGGAACCCAAGAGCACTTCTCCATCATTATGTAAACATCAAGTCAGATTTGATTAACAGAATTATTTATTTATGTATGTACATGGTGGCTTAGTAGTTAGCACGTCTGCCTCACACCTCCAGGGTCCGGGGTTCGAGTCCCGCCAGGGCCATGTGTGTGCGGAGTTTGCATGTTCTCCTTGTACTCCGGTTTCCTCCCAGTCCAAAGACATGCATGGTAGCATGTCTATGTAGCACTATAAAGTGCTACGATGTCCATAGTGTATGAATGGGTGTGTGAGTGTGTAGGTGATTGTACCCTACGATGGACTGGCACCCTGTCCAGGGTGTACCCCGCCTTGTGCTAGATGCCTCCTGGGATAGGCTCCAGGTTCCCCGTGACCCTGAAAAAGGAGTACATTTACATTTATTCATTTAGCAGATGCTTTTATCCAAAGCGACTTACAAATGAGAGATACAAGCAAAGTGATATCAAGCAAGAGTAAGTGGTAGAGGATGGATGGACGGATGGACGGACGGATGGACGGACGGACGGACGGACGGATGGATGGACGTGTTCAGACTCATGAGCCAGGTTTCGATCAAGGAATTTGCTTTCATAATGTCAACCGCAAAAAAAGGGAATCTGGAAAATGAATAAAACTGAAAACGTAGCACATTAATTCATATTTTGTTACGTATAGCGTATGTTAATATCACGGATGCACCCTGTATACCGATGGTTGAATATAGATCGGGACGTGAGAACGCAAAGTGGTTAAAATTCTTCTCGTGAAATAGCTACAAAAGAGCTTAAGAATAAGATATTCGAAATGGCATTTAAGATATCTACGCTAATGAGTAATGAGTATCTACGCTAATGATAACCCTAGCATCTAACGTACAGATGGGGCTCATGAACGTAGGTATTTACCACTGTGAGTGTCAACATTTTTCTGTTAATGCCTTGTGACACAATGTTGATGTTTTTTCTAATTATGATGTCATTTTGGTTACCTCTGAGCTACTGAGGAAATCTGAGAAAACTGTGGCTTGCTTGTTGGCTAGTTTATACTAGATGACAGTGTTCTCACAAATCTGAGCACTCTATTATTGTATGTATGATGTTTTCTACTCGTGTCGAAAACATGAAGTAGACAAGTTCCAATAAAATGCACCAGTAAGATGGATATTGATTAGGCATTTTTCATATTGATCATATATTTATTATATAGATGTATGCTAATTAACCAAAAACGTTACTGTTTTTCTCATCACTATGTTCATATCCAGCCAAAAGACATTTTGTAATTCAGGAAAGAAATTGGACTCTAAACGTCCCTGCTTCAACATTTTCTTCGTGTTCTGTATTTATTCCATTTAACTATTATATCGTAGTTACATTTAAATTCTTCGGTTTCTAAATCAATTAAAACTGCTTTTATAGCTGAACACTTGCACTGTGTGGCATCTCTCTTCTGTGACAGCAAAGCATGAAATCATATGTCCCTGAGTCTCAGTAATAACAATACAATTCCAATTGCCTCACACGTCTCTGTTTGCCAAGCTAAATGCGTTAATGAGATGCTGCGCCTGTGCCATTTTCAGGAGGAGGCTGGGTACCGAGTTTTCGTGTGCCTCACATACAAGCTCGTTAATGTCCGCACGCGTACAGACGTGCGAGGGTGTGTGGTGTATGTGTGTGTATCAAGTAAGCCAGTCTGCTCAGCCTGCCAGATAATTGCGCAATGGCAGGCTGAGTACTTAGTATTCTCAGCACACAGGAAGAAAACATACAGCCCAGATAAGGCCATTTAAAAAGGCCATCCATCACCCTCTGTGCTGTAACATTCCTCTAGACAGAACAGACTTTGCCAGGACCCAGAGAATGTCACACAACCCACGTAGTGCTCTGGAACGACGACCTGAAATTACAGAGCCGTGCAGGTTGTATGATGGCCTGCCGTATGCATTATATATCAGCCGAGATATTCTTTAGGCACGGTATATCAGCATGGATATTACCACGGCTCAAGACTGCACCTGGTTGGAAATATTTTGCGGAATAGAGTAGATGAAAGGCTACAAATGTGATAAACAGTGGCCGCAAATTTCTTTGCCTATAATTCCACAACTTTTAAAAATCACACTAGATCTTAGTATATCATTGCCTCTGTCTCAAAAGTCTTCTATTCACTTTTTTTTTTTTTACGTTATTAGTTTAAAGCAACTAATTTTTTTTATTATTATTATGTAATCATGTGAAGACTTTTCAAGACTAATCAGACCTGAAAGTGTCAGACCTGAAAAAAAAAAAAAGAATCTATGAAAGTCTCTGCAAATTGTAATCATTTGCATAAATGCAAACGCAAGTGCTGACTACAACGAGCCACAAGTTCAGCTTTTGCCTGACATTTCAGCAATATTCACAACTTTCTGAATATTCACAAAGTTCTGATTGGGAGAACATCTTTCTCGTGTTTTATAAAGCCGACCTGTCATTGTAGTTTCTTTACCAGCAGGACATGGTGGTTGGTCTGTATCTGTATTCCGTACATGTCTGACTGCGGGCAACTCTACATCGTTTGTAATCTTGTTCTACGGAGGCAAGAACTTTCCAACAATCTAATAACTTTTTCCTCGGAAGGTGGATAAGGCAGTAAATAGCACTAGCGCAAAATGCACTTGAACTGAAACAACGACTGAGGGAATAAATGTAGACCGTCAGCTTTATTTGAGGTTTATTATGTATGGCAGAATCAAAATCACAAAGGCGAAAATAATGGAAAATAAATGTTTAAAATTTATGAGCAGCGATCGTTTAAATACAGCATCTATGATAATGCTAGTCTGGCTTTTGAATGGTCCATGCAGGTGCATGTGTAGCCAGTGGCTCGTTTCGTAGCAACTATGCCACTCTGAGAAAATAACAAAAAGAAAGACACACAAATACAATATGTTCCACTTAGAACAATAAACATCAGCAAATAAACAGCAACCAACATGGTCAGGCATTGGTCAAATAAAACAGTCGCAAGAGGAAAGCAACAATAATCCTAGGAGGATTGAGGCTTCCTGTATGAAGGGCAGGCCAGTACGACAGCACCAGCGGTATAAACGTGAAAAGCACCCCACTAATCAGAATCATACCCACAATTCACTGCAAATAAACACAGCAATAATGACAACCCTTAATTAAGTACAGCCCAAGGTGCAGCAAAGGACCTCCCCCAGCCTCAGGAAGCACTCAGCTCCTACAAGGAGGAATCAAAAACACACAAAAAAAAAAAACAAAGCAGCAACGTGGCTCCGTGAGTGAGGGGGAGGAGCTATACCGAAACGACAACACCTCACTCGGCCCACCTTAACACATGCAAAATCGAAGACCCTAAGAACAACAAACAGGTGTTACAACCTCACTTTGGAAAGCATGAAAAAGCATTTAGCTCAAGAAACAGAACTAAACAATTTACCTACCGTGATCCTCACGATGGCAAATACGAAAATCATGATAGCTTCTTTAATAGTTGTGACGGCAACAGCTGGCGCTCCGCCCAGAGCTATGTTAAACTACCATGCTACAGAGATGATGGCACACCGCACTGAGAGTGAGCAGCACACCACCCGTGCACACAGTCTCGGTAGCCTAACATCACACTAAAGAAGTAAATCATATGGCAAGTGGAAAAAACTAGCATGAAACAGCTAAGTGACAAAACACATACCTCTGTTGTCCATAGCAACGAAAGGAAGGGGCGGGTTTTCGACCATGACACATTCTGGGAGGCCTAAACAATCACTTATATACTGTAGTAGGAAGATATCTCATAGGCCACGTAGTTAATAAGAGTTACGTTTTAACCTCGAAACACACCTCACTATACACATGATTTATAGCACATACAGTACATAACATTATGTTGACTCAGCGTTGACAAAATTTAATGAAATGAAACATTACATAGGACAAACTCCAGTTTCCTCCCCCAGTCCAAAGACATGCATGGTAGACTGATCGGCGCGTCCAAAGTGTCCGTAGTGTATGAATGTGTGCATGAGTGTGTATGTGAGTGTGCCCGGCGATGGATTGGCACCTTGTCCAAGGTGTACCCTGCCTCATGTTCCTCATGGGATAGGCTCCAGGTTCCCCCATGACCCTGAAAAGGATAGACAATAAATGGATGGATGGACTACATAGGATAAACTAGTCATTCTGACTGAAGCATAAAAGGTGTAATTATACACAGCTGATGCTGCAGATGAAGTTGAACTCTCCATATCTGCAGATTTAATGACACAGTGACAACTTGTCTATTGTTTCTTGCATCTCAGTGCTACTGTAACCATATAACCCCAACAATTCAGTCTATCACCTCATAGCTCAGCTATTAAGAGTCGTGCTCACGGTGTCGAGCAGTGGACGGTTGTCTGCCAGTCACACGTGGCCGAAGTTGACAGTAGAGTCTGCCACAGTTCATGAAGAACGCTGGTCATGCCTTCGCAAAGGAGAAGAGCCATGAAATGTGGTGAAAGCTGACTGTCATCCTTTCTATCAATAGCATTCTCACTCGAACCAGAATCTGGATCATTTAAATCTGTTCTATATCAGTGCTTTACAACACTGTCACACAGAGTCATTGTATGTATGGGAAACAAGATGGGTGATCATGAGGACATTCTGCCTCGGTCAATGATGGTAGATTTATCCTGACTCTTTTCTAATCTGCTCTTGCTACTTTCGGCTTCTCTCCCCCACCCTCTTCTGCCACCTTGCATTTGTTCTAGTATCATTCCTCTCTCGTTTGCTGGTGGAACAAACAACAACACTCGTTTTCTGTGACAAATCCAGAGTCCTTACTTTGGTTTTTCACTTTGCTCACTTCATGGAAACATTTAATTTCCAGCCCTTGATTTTGAAGATACAACAGAGAGCTAATAGTAGTCGATGCTGCATTTAATTTGCTGTTTCATCAGATGGACATGATTCTGCTGTGGGCATAAACCGCCGTGAGTTATGCTTCTCTCATCACTATTCTAATAAGGCACTGCTCCTGTACATCCACACCCTGGAGTGATTAAGCAATCCATATCTATCTGTCATTTTATATGTGATTTACTAATGCTGGAGCACTGCTAACCCAATTAAACACTGCTTTCATACTGAGTAAAGTGGACTGGAAGGAAACTGATGGATTGTGCGATCTGGTACGGTACGCTGCACATCTTCCATGAGTCAGAGGAACGATTAGCTCCAGTTTCATCAACTGCTAGGGGTTGGAGTTAAGCATTTCAAGCAGAAAGGCCAGAAAGTCACTCTGTCCAATCTAAATATTATATTGTCAAGTATAAAGCTAAAGCAGAATTTCCACTGGGGTTTTAAGTCTGTGACCTGGAGAATATGAACAAACAGAAAGGCAAAGAAATTGCATTTTTTTTTAACCTGATCACATGAGAAATTTGTTCAAAATCAACCAAGGGTTTTTTTGGGTTTTTTTCACTTGAATGAGTTTGGGAAGCACGGTGGTGCAGTGGGTAGCAGTGCTGTCTCACAACTCCAGAGTCCTCAGTTTGATCCTGCGCTCAAGTCTGTGAGGAGTATTGCATGTTCTCCCTGATTTCACTTGGATTTCCTCCCACCTCCCAAAATGCCAGTGAATTATCAAGTCTTAAATTAATCCCCAGGGGTGTCAAAGAGCATGTCTGCACGTGGTGCCCTGCAATGGACTAGTGTCCTTGGTGTAGATTACTGTCCTGGGTTACTGGTTTTCCCCCACTGTCCAAAAATATCCAAATGGGTGGATTGGTGCCCTATGTGTAAATGAGATTGTACACGGTGCTCCAGGGTGGTGCATTCCCACCTCACGCCCAATGAGAACTCAAGATAGGATCTGCAACAATGACTAGGATAAAGTGCTTACTGAAGATGAATCAATGAATGATATCACTTTTGAGTTTATTGTTCGTTGGAAAGAAATGTTTCCACATATTTACAACCACGGGGCGCATGGTGGCTTAGTGGTTAGCACGTTCGCCTCACACCTCCAGAGTCGGGGGTTCCAGTCCCACCGTGACCCTGTGTCTGTGTGGTTTGCATGGTCTCCCCGTGCTGCGGGGGTTTCCTACGGGTACTCCGGTTTCCTCCCCCAGTCCAAAGACATGCATGGTGTGTCCAAAGTGTCTGTAGTGTATGAATGGGTGTGTGATTGTGCCCTATGATGGATTGGCACCTTGTCCAGGGTGTACCAGATGCTCCCTGGGAAAGGCTCCAGCTTCCCCTCGACCCTGAAGGAAGGATAAGCGGTATAGAAGATGGATGGATGGATGGATATTTACAACCAGCATCAAAGTCATGACACGACTAAACTTCATGCTGTAAACTTCTCAGTGTGTTTAGTTGCTGACGGCTGCTGCTTTCAATGGTGCCCCGTGTACACTCAAAAGATTGCTCTGGTTGGTCCCATATGGAATTTCTCTGCCATGCCTCCTCCCCTGAATTCTAGAGGTTCTTCCTCAGTTATCACACACACACCTCTGTCTCAGACTGGTTATATAAAGTACATGGTTCATTATGTTCATTGTGAAGCCTTGCTAATTGTTATAGTTTGTATAAATTCTGAGTTTTTGTATTGATACTGCCTTATTGTGCTTGACCATGGCTTTTCGACCACTCTTTGGCTTTGCCTTTAAATCTTGGAAATCTGTCAGATATTTGTGTTTGACCCTGGCCTGTATAATATTGTGTCTCTGGATTGTAAATACGTAAATCTCTTGCACATGGATCCTCACACTCTGAGTTGCAGAGTTTGTTCCAGATTTATTTCCAGAATCACCCATAAAATGACAGCTTCCCTTTTTGAGTTTTTTTTTTAATTGTTTGTGAAACATCTAGTGCTCATTTGGCTGCCTAAAAACAATGTATATGAAATAAACCTGTCATTTGTTTTTTACACTCTCCTCTATAATAAATAGTTTGGAAAACTAAACACTACATGATATTGTGGCATGTAAAGAGGCTTTATATGTGTGACTGACATTATAATACATATAAGCGCCTTTAATCAGTCTTCTATTTTTACCTACATGTTAATGGACTGCCCATGTACAAGTTATATGATCCCTGCAGAGTTAGTTCATGTTATTGTCAGGAGATTGGCGGGTATAAATCCTGATGATGTCACAGCCATGCGAGGCTGGGAATCCTAGAGAAGAAAACTGGCCGTACTCTCTGGGTGAGAGGGATGGTGTAGTGTTTCCCCTGTAAATCAGAATGACACTGACATGTGTGAGCTCATATACAGCATGAGGAAGAGGGCAGTTTTCCTCCGAGTGTTACGCTGCCCTGTGATGGAGCAGAAGTTCAAAAAGATGCAGTAGGCTTCTTGTGCCTCTGAGGGAGAATGTGTTTGCCCTCATCCTCTGAGTTGGTAGCTGTTATGTAATAGGGGAGACCTGTCTAGTGGATGGGAATTGGCAGATGGGAGGAGAACATGTAGAAAGATATCTAAATGGGATTAAAATTAGGTCAAAAACAATAGTATGTACATTGGTGGGATTTTTTTATTATTATTATTCAAGGTTGAAGAGAGCAAACACAGACACTGAGTATCTGAATGGAAATAAATTCATGGAGAAGTGCCTACAAATGATGGAATTACTCCAGGTCTCCTATGCAAGTTTAATCCTGTCTGAATATTGCATGAACTAAGAAATGAATTATTCCCAATACAGTCTTTTTGCATTTTTTTTTTTTTTTTTTTACGTGAGTTGTCATAGTTGAACTGTGAAATGGAGACATGGCGAGGCTTTTTGGGAGAAAGAGGGCTGTAATGAAATAGATATACAGTATCAGGAGTGTATTATATAGATATAGATCATCCATTCTCTAACCAGATTACAGTCAGTAACTGAAACGTGACCTAATGAGTTTTAAAAGGATTTTTTTTTTCAATGGAAAACAGATACATTGTAGCTATCTGTATAGAAGTGGTTTTAAAAGAAATGAAAGGAAATTGTTTATTTAAATATTTACCAAGACTGTATAGCTTACTGCATGCATATTTGGGGAAAGCTAGAGGGATTAAAGACCAATGTTGTACACCTGAGCCTTATTTTCCCACATGCAGTATATTTACATTGTTCTCTCTCTCTCTCTCGGCTCATTATAATCCCAAAGCAAGACATCTGAGGGTAGATTTAAAAACATATCATTTTAAACTATACCAGCTAATGGCTCAATTCTATTGGTCACTCATTCAAGGAAATGTATGTCGCTAGTGTGTGTCATACTGCAAATGCCAGCAGATGAATCCTCTAGTGACAATCCTACTGTTGTGTCCTCTTTCCCTTATCTTAAAGAATTGGTATGGATCTCATCAAGCCATGAGACCAACCAGCACGGAGATCTTCATGGACCATGTGACACTATCTCAGTCAATTTGCAAAGTCCATTTTTATCAAAGCTTCAGCCATATAAGATAAATGTAAATCCCAAAGTAGTGCCTCTAGAGATGTTCATATATGATGGTAGACGGAAATGGTATAAAGGTTTGGAAGGTCTATTATTTGGTCTTTGGTCTATTATTTAGTCCAGTTATTATAGTCCAGGGGGAGTTTGGAATGATTAAATTACAGGATACAGCATCCAGTAAAAATGATGTTCTGTATATGCTGGATCTGAGAGATAAACACAATGGTCAGTTATCATGGGAGAACTTTCTACAAGGCCAGAAATAGGTGCACCCAAATAAGACAATTTGCACTATAAAGTGTTGGTATTACTCCACACCTAAGCAGATTGGGAACGTCAACTATGCAGAATTGTGAATGGACAGGGGAAACACCTGATAGATTTACCTCCTCAATCTCTTGAAACAGTCGAGAGAGGCAGTCCTTGTTGCTCTGGCAACAGTGGTGGCAGAGGGAGAGTGTTTAACAACAATCTAGTCCCAATTCAATCCCATTTGGAGACCAGAGATCACAGGTTGCCAAGATGCAAGCCAAATTTTCTGATGTCCTTTTTTTTTTTCTCCCATGCTCAGGTGCACTGACCTCAGACAGCACCACATAGAGATACCTGGGTAAAATGCTAGAGAGGGGAGTAATAGTGACCCAATGTGGCTGAAGAGTCCATTTCTAAAAGGTGAAACTGGTATGCCTATCCAATGAATTGCACTGACAAGCTCTGATATTTTCTCCACCCTAGTTTATACCAATTTAGCACTCCACAATAATATTCTGTCTGGGCTTTTCAGAGCACATATCAACAGACAATGGATCGCATGTTATGGCCACACAGTGCATATGCAACTGTTTATTTAGATGACATAATAACCTACAGTCATGACTACACATGCAGAATGTGAGCACCGACCTTGTGGTGACCCCGGCATAGTGTATGATTGTATGGGTAGAGGAAAGATCAGGGTTTGTGTTAAGTGTGTTCATAAATTGATAAGATCCTGCAAGTGCCGTGATAATATTATAGACTATTCAAGACTTCACCAGTCTGCTGACTGACCTCACTTAAAATCGAGTGCCAAATCTGGTCAGAGCAATGCCAGAAAGCCTTTGTGAATGTTAATGTGGCTCTCTGTGGGGGAACACCGCATGACTTTTGCTACATCCTTTTGACTTCACTTTGGTTCACAGGCTCTTGTTAGGGAGAGTCAGTCACACTCTGGATGGTTCCCTGGCCTACATCTATTACTGGGAGAATGTAGCAGGAGGAAGCATGGTTTCGCAAGGGTCTGCACTGGGAGAGAGGCATGCCAAGCTAAACAATAAACCAGACAATAAACCAAGTCCTACAGCAAAAAATGTAGTTGCAAATACAGTGCTGTGCAAAAGTTTTAGGCACACGCAAAGAAATGCTGCAGAGCAAAGATACCTTCAAAAATAATGAAATACAATTTTACTACCTGTGATGGACTGGCACCCTGTCCAGGGTGTACCCCGCCTTGTGCCCAATGCTCCCTGGGATAGGCTCCAGGGTCCCCGTGACCCTGAAAAAGGAGTAAGCGGTAGAGGATGGATGAATGGATGGAATATTTCTACAGTTTAAAAAAAAACACCATATAATATATATATGTCACGTTGGGTTGAATGAGGCGGAAACAGGCGCAGACTGGCTTTACGCTGATTTATTAAATGAAACTTTAGATCCACACAAAATAATACAAATGCCAGCACGAAACTCAGAAAAAGTGCTAGGAACAAAAATACTTCAGCTAAGAAAACATGAAAACAAAAACCTGCTTCTCAGGCACATGAACGAGGAACAAAGCCTACTTCTCCGGCTAATTATCTAAGCACTGTGACAGGCGTCTAAATCTATTCATACACACAACGAAAGACAAAAACTCTGTGCTCTACTAGCACTATATATACAACCCCACTGTTCGTTAACAAAAACAAGGCACAGGTGTCAGAATCCACGTGACCCTGAGTGAACCCACGTGACCAGCAGTGGCTGCTGGGAAATGGAGTCCACCGGCACACTGAGGATGGTCACTGCCAGTGTTCGGCCACCAGAGGCCGCCAGATCCAGCCATGGTACGGCTGGCCAACAGGGGGAATCGTGACAATATAGCAGTACACAGTAATATATGAAACAAAGAAAATATTTCTTGTGACAAAAAAATAAATAAAAATAGTCTCTGGTTCAATGTGTGCAGATTTATAAGGAAATGAGCTGCAAGTTTTTATTGAGCACCTTGCAGAACTACCTTTGCAGCAAAACGCGGCAACCTTCATTATGGTTTCGTTGTGTTTTTTTATTGTTGTTTTTTTTTTTGTCTGAAAAGTGATCTATAAGAAGATGGCTAAGACTTTTGAACTGTACTGTAGTTCCTAGTTGAAAGCCTTTAAATTTTATATTTATGGTATTTGGCAGATCAGCTTATCCAGAGTGACTTACATTTATCTCATTCATACATCTGAGCAATTGCCTTGGTCAAGGGCCCTACAATGGCAGTTTGGTGGTGCTAGGGTTTGAGCTCATGACCTTCTGAGCACTAGACCAACACCTTAACCTCTGAGCTACCACTGCCCCTTTGCTACCATTGTTAATAATAACATGCAAATTTTAACTACATCTATTTGTGCCGATTAAACTTAGAAGTTTACTAAAATAATCTGATTTAGATGATTATGCAATCTGGGCGCGTGGTGGATTAGTGGTTAGCACGTCTGCCTCACACCTCCAGGATCTGGGGTTCGAGTCCCGCCAGGGCCGTGTGTGTGTGTGGAGTTTGCATGTTCTCCCCGTGTGTCGGGGGTTTCCTCCGGGTACTCCGGTTTCCTCCTCTAAAGACATGCATGGTAGGCTGATTGGCATGTCCGTAGTGTATGTGATTGTGCCCTGTCCAGGGTGTACCCCGCCTTGTGCGCGATGCTGCCTGGGATAGACTCCAGGTTCCCTGTGACCCTGATAAAGGAGTAAACAGTAGAAGATGGATTATGCAATCTATTTTTTTTAAATTGCTCACCTAAATAAAAACATGTTTTAATCATGATAGAACACGGATAACGACAGTTGATCATCCACTTTTGTTGCAGGAAGGAGAATTATTTTAAACAGTTTAGCCTGCTGAATAGTGTAACTGAGTGGGCAGTTCTACCTCCTCATACTTAGAATGAGTTCGGCTGCCATCATGCACACAGACATTAACAGTTCACACAATATCATCATGCTATGATGGTATAAGAAGAAAATATAGTGGTGAGATAGACAGGACATGAAGGGAGTGATATTTTTTGAGCAAGAAAAAACCCTAACGTTTTTATACTTTGGCATTTGAATTGGGGTAACTGTGAGTACCTGAGATGTGTGTGTGTGTGTGTGTGTGTGTGTGTGTGTGTGTGTTCACAAACCTTACAATATGGGGACTTTGGCCTGTTTGCACACCAACAAAGTGGGGACATGTGTTATTGTAGGGAGCTAAAATCGTGTCCCCACAATATTAAGAGCTGAACCCCAGCCAAAGTTTAGAATCATTTTAAAAGCTTATACCACTAAAAGGTTTTATTAAATAAACAGTGTTAGGGTATCAACAATTTACAGTACTTAAAATTTTAAATGATCGTTTCCATAGTGCAGCATTTTTAGTAATTAGCTAGTGCTAGTTAGATAGTAATTATTGTTAGCTAGCTCAGCCCTGACGAGGCATTTGATCTGTCTCCATATATCAGTCCATTTGTTTTGCTAATGTTAAATTGTCTATGTACATTTAATGCACCTTCCATATTGATGCCTTCAGAATTGGGGAAGTCGTGACACTTTTAATAAGGGTGAAAACGTACGTGGTTTCGAAAATGAGTCGGAGGATCAGCCCGACAAATGATGCTATTTTTCACATTACCACCGGTCGTGACAGAGCAGGGCCTGATGTGGAATACATTGATGCATTAAAAGCTGAACTTGGACTTTGCTATGATAAAATAGTGGGTTAGATCGCACGATTTGTCGTTCCTAAACAAGGCAGGGGAGTGATCATCATGGTGCACTTCTCTAAAGAAGAGTTCGTGCTGGAATACTGAGGAGACCTGATCAACACTTTGGAAAGTTTACCACAACAACCTAAAAGTATTTATGTTCGACTTCATCTGGCACGGACAAGTCTGGACGTGAGTATTTATATATACATTTTATTCCTTTATCCATTTTGAATACGGTTTGAGGTGTGGATTTTTTAAAAAAAAGTTTTGCTGTGAAAAAACCTCTCACTCATCGTACTACACTAAGAGATGGTCTGGAATCTTGTTAGTTTTGGTAAGGGTTGGTTAGTTCAGCGTTCTTTCCGAGAGGTTGTCTCTTTGTGCTGTACTTCACATTGTGGAGAACTTTTGGTTGTAGAGGCAACCAACTGCTGTCTCCTTTGGGTTATGGAGACTTTGAGTGTCTGGGTTTGGGGGGAGGGGAAATCACTCCGGCTCTAATTGACTATTTATATCCCTATGGTTTACTTTATTAGATGGTTAGTAGTAATATTGATCCCAACACGGCGAGGACAGGCACACCTTTTAAGATTTATTAGTTGGAACATCATAGGTATGGGTAATCCTGTTAAGAGATCTAAGGTTTTTATATATTTTATATATATTTGAAACTCTGATATAGTATTTTTACAGGAGACTCACCGTTGTATTAAAGATCATAGGTTATATTGCCCTTGAGTCTTACGCCTGTTGCTGGGTTTTATAATATTTATACAACCAGCAATAGTTAGTGTAGTCATCATGTGCCAAGCTTGGGTGGGGTGGGGGGGAGGGGGGTTGTATGAAAATGAATCATGTGTAAATGAACCACATGTAAAATTACATATAAATGAATCATACATGAAATATATATGAATGAATCATATATACTGTAAATCTTGCGGGGGGGGGGGTGTTACTGGAGTTAAAAGTTTGATTCTGTATGGATTTATAAAAATGAATCATATGTAATTAAAACACGTACACTTTCCTGGGTGGGGTGGGAGGGGCTTCTATCGGGGTAAAAAATATTGATTCTGTATTGATATATTTTGTTGTACTCTGAAAAGTGTATGAGAATCAATAAAAATTGTTATCAAAAAAACAAAAAACAAAGAGATGGTCTGGGGAGAAATCGGCTCGATTAGACTGATAGATAAGTCTATTAACAGTTTATTACTGTGACTCCTTAATATTTACATCCTGAGAAAGCTAACATTATATATCCCCAGCCAGAGCAGGCGCTACCTATTGGCAAAGTTGGCAATTGTCTAGGGCCTCAGGCTTGAAGGCGGGGTCTCCATAACTGTAACATCTCTATACACTGGTCCACCAATCAAGACGGGCAGCAAAAGACTACGCTCATTGTTTATTAAATATAGATGAATTGTCACAGTTTCAAAGAAAGCCCCACCCACTGAATGTATGAAGAGATAACGTACGATAAACAAAATACAAAAATGCAACTTTTCTGCAGCTGACTGACTTTAAGTCATGGCGACGAAACGAACACATCCTTTTGGGGCTGCTGAGCAAACGGTTAACAGGAACACACAGCTCGGGATGCAGGTATGTGAGATGTCATCATGTATTTTGGAGTGATCGTAATGTATTGTAAAAATAAACTTGGCCTTGTTCTGTCGATTAGCGTCATGTCGGGATAGATCATCAGCCGGTTCAAAAGAGCGCGAGCGCTGTCGACGCGTCGAGACCGTCAGGCACTTTGAATTCGCACGTACAATGATATTGCGTCAGGAACTCACTAACAAAATGCTAAAGTACAAGTAAAAAAAAAGTTTGTATTGAAAGTCAAAGAACACAAGAACACACTAGATCAGGGGTCTTCAACGTTTTCCAGTCCAAGGACCCCCAAACTGATGGCGAGATGGATCGGGGACCCCCTAATTATATATATTGTATGAAATTGTGTTATATCAAACTGGTACCAAAGCTTTCGCAACCCCCATGCAGTACCTCCGCAGACCCCCTAGGGGTTGCGGACCCCTGTTAAAGACCTCCGCACTAGAGCATTTTTTTTTTTATTTTTCCAAGAAAAGTACCTCAACTGTTTTTATATCCTCTGATGTTCACATTACTGCTCTCACATAATACTTCATTTTAGTTTTCAAATCATAAATACTCTTGTTATATATATTGAAAAATAAGCGTACAGTTTTATGAAGAAATGAACTTTTCTTTCTGCTTAGTAGTTTGTCTCTTTCACTTCCACAAGCAGTTGATTTGTGCATATTTAAATTATTGCACTACAATACATAATACCAATATCTCTATAGTTTATATTGGTTCCGTAGGAGGGGGAAATCCTGTCCATACCCAGCTAGGAAAAAAAAACAAAAAAAAAAACGCTAAAGGCACTGATGTTTATTTACTGAAGTGGTGTCCAGGAAGTGTTCTGCACACTGTAATTATTTGTGATCAATGTAATGTTGTCTTGTTTTATTCGTTTATTTATTTATTCATTCATTCATTTTACCATATAGAGTAGGTTCATTACTGTAAATAGATTTCTGAACAAATCACTGCACAAGAATAAATAAATAAATAAATAAAAAAAAACAAACAAACATGTAAATAGATAAATAAATAAATGCATGTTTAAAATCCTGGCTGCCTTAAAATTTTTTAGTCCATGTGGCTTTATGAGTAATTTCTAATTAAATTATAATAAACAGACTTAAAAAAGAGTTTAATCAAGTTAAATTAACGTTTTAAAGTAATGGGAAAAAACATGATGTCATAAGGTGTGGGGGGGGCTGGGGTATGACGTTGGGGGGGGGATTCTGCACAGAATTTCATGTTTTGTTTTATTAGGGTTTTTATTTCTTCAACTATACAACTAAAAATATGATTTATTTATTTATTTATTTTTGGTCACTAAATAAATGTCTTCTGTTTTGTTAAATTCAGTACTGATGCTGCAAGCGATGATGGAACTCTTGGAAGTCTGGTTAATGATGACCACATTAACCCCAACTGCAAACTGAAGCGAATGATTGTGAAAGGAAAGCCCCATGTGTGGATTTTGCTTTAAGAGACACAAGACGTACAGAGGAGATCACGTATAATTACGGAGACGCTGAATGTTCCTGGAGGAGTAAAGTAAGAATGTTACTTCTTATAGCAATGCTGGATCATGCATAGTGAATGTATGTGTATTTTTACGGCATCACGTCCATTACATAGCATTAGATATTAAAGAATAACCTGTTAGTACAACCTGAGCTTATATAGAGTGCCTAAGGATGATCCGTACAGTGCCAGTCGGCACTATATGGCACTGCTGACATATAACAAGACTTACCGTCGATTTTATATTTAATACTGACTGTTGTGATTGTTTCAGTCAGGTGGGACCTCTGGAGATGATACTGAGTGCATCGAACATTCACGGCACAAATCTGCTTCTCACATCCAGGTAATTAAATTGCTTGAACTCATGCACGTTCCAAACAGGAAATGCTACATCTACGCAATATAAGCTATGGAGCATGTTCTGTTCTCATATACCTCAGTTATGACCTTCATGCAGTGCTGCTCCTTAAACTTGGTACGCATGTCCAGTACAAACCCCTTCTGCTTTTCTCATATTGACTATGCTCATCTACTTTACTTGATCTCTATGAGATGCCACACTTCTACCAGGCGATGCATTTGCTAACCTCTTGAGCTTCTCTCATGCAGACCATGCTCGCCTGGCCCATCCACCCCAGCTGGGCTAATTATTTTCCAAACCTAATTCCATGTACGTCTAACCAGTGCCACCTCAAAACTGTCCCAAGAAGCCCTTTCTTCTACCTTCTCAGCCACTGCTTCACTACAACATGGCGATTTGCCTGTGCTATGTGCGCCCTATTCTTGGTTTTGTGTGCTGTAAATGTTTCTTTTTCAGATCCACATCAGCACTGCTGCAGTATGGCCTCTTGTCTAATTACTCAGCAGTGACACCAACGAATTGCTGCACCTCAGCTACACTGTCTGTTTAATGATTTAATTTAAGTATTTTTATAAGCTACCATATAGCAACACCATCATGACTACATTTTAAGCTCTGCAATCACTCTGTATTGTCATCAGAAAATTCACTTTTCTAGTTGTTGTTGTTGTTGTTGTAATGGGGTGTCCTTAGTCGTTTAGAAGGTGTTCAAAAGGAGTGGTCTGTGTTTAAGTAGATCTTGGAGCAGAACTGGACTTCTTAGAAAGCCAGCCCAGGAAACCTCATCTGAGCGAGCAACAGAACCTAACAGTACCACATCAGCACCCAAAGGTACTGTCTGGTAAACAAACATGTTGGCAAGCTTTAATCAAATCGAAAGACACATTGTATGTATTGATTAACTTTGTCTTGCGTTTGTTCAGGTGTTAAGGTGGTTAAGAAAAAGAAACACGAGACCAGTGAAGCGAAGTGAAGTGAAAGCGGGTGAAAAACATCTATAGAGGTTCATCAAAACTTGCACAGTGCCAGGAAGGAAACATTGTGAGGCCTGTATAAAAAGCTGATCCGGTTGCATTGAAACACAGGGATTGGTTGTCTTAAGTTATTTATAAAGAATAGAATCACTGCTCTTAAACGGAAGACGTAAACGCATTTTTTTTTTCTGCATTCTACACGTTCGTTTGGTTTTATTTGCGCAGATCAACACCAGTTCTTGATTTGTATTATTATGTAGTATTGAGAGTTACGGCAGAAACAATTGTTGTTGATTTATTATTTTTTTTTTAATCCTTTTTTTATCAATTTGTGACTGAACTTTTGAGTGTTAAGTATTTCGTTTCAAGGCATTTACTAATGATCTGTGCAAAAATACTGCATTGCAAATGGAAAAAAGTTTAAATAGAAATAAATAAAAGGCCTGTTGTTATTCATGTGACTTAATCAATTATCATGTCTTACATATATGCAGCATACCAAGTGTTTGTAAAATTCGTCCCCGGATTGTTCACAAGTACCTACATTGTAGAAATACCAGAAATGTGTGTGTGTGTGTGTGTGTGTGTGTGTGTGTGTGTGTGTGTGTGTGTGTGTGTGCTGGTCCTCACAAGTTTGGACTAGCAGAAATTGTCCCCAAAATGTTGGGAAATGTCACAGTTTGTTAACGTATTTCCTTTACAGTGTGTGTGGGTGTGTGTGTTTCAGATTTTTTGGTTGTGAAGCCCTTTGGTCAACTCTGTTGTTTTAAAATATGCTATATATAAAAAATATAAAATACAAAAAAAATCCACTGAGTTAAGGAGTGTAGGTTCAAAGTAATCCTGGATCACTATATTAACTTGGTCGTGAAGGTCGTGGGGAAATGCAGTCACATTAATGATGTCTGGATGAGTCAGAGTACTAGCGACTTGGCAGGAAATGTGCTCCGTATCGTGTGTAAAGGACAGGGTCAATTTGGTCTTTATTAAAACCGCAATGCAAATTAGTGATATAAGAATATAAATTCCGATGTGGAAGCTGGCGTGTAAGTATTATAAATGAAGCAGGACTTAATTTACTGAGCTCGATGGAATTGATAGTCACGTTCACATGGAAATTAAATTAAGTAATTGTTACTAAATTATTAGTATTCAATCAATGACAGCGAGTGGTGCGAAAAACAAAAAAACGCATTGAGTGAGCAGTTCTGTGGGTGGAAATGCCTTCTTGGTAAGAGTTCATGAGGAGAAAGTAACTCCAATAATCACGCTGTACAACCGTGGTGAGCAGAAAAGCATTTCAGCATGCACAAAACATCTAACCAGGTTCCACTCCTGTCAGCTAAGAACAAGAATCTGAGGCTATCACAGGCTCATCGTAACTACATTTACATTTATTCATTTAGCAAACGCTTTTATCCAAAGCGACTTACAAATGAGAGCACACTCACACACCAATGGTAGAGAGCACACACACACACCAGAGCTTCCATGTAAGGTGCTAGCTTGCCATCGGGGGCAACTTAGGGTTCAGTGTCTTGCCCAAGGACACTTCGGCATGGGATCACCCGGGCCGGGATTCGGACCGCCAACCCTACGATTAGTGGATTAGTGGACAACCCGCTCTACCGACTGAGACACACAGCCGCCCTACTGGACAGTTGAAGATTAGAAAACAAATCACTTGGTCTTTTTCCAGTCTTCAGATTCCTAAAAGATTAGGGGAAAAGGTGGGCGGGATTTTGAAACGTGTGTATGAGGGTCGGGCCTACGCCCACAATGGCTCCTACGCCCATCGTTTCAAGCATAGAAAAAAATGGTAAGCTCATACATGGTGCCAAACAAACAAAACAATAAAAATAAAACTCTTTCAGCAGACTACTATTCTAGAACAATATGCTTTTGATTACTCTAAGCTCAGTGTAGATGTAACTTACAGTCAGTATAATTTTTCTTTTTCTCAACAGCACTTGCTCATTTAAAACACGTCACGATTGACCGTCACCGGAGACTCTTATTATACTGGATGCCTCCCCCTAATTACCCTCTTTCCTCTCAGGACTGAATTCTCAGATATTCCACAATCTGTCTAGACATTAAACAAACAAGTTATGTGCAAAATGCTGTCTGTATAAAATTGGGGAAATTTAATGAGGACGTTTACTAAGTTAAAGTTAGTTAGTTAGTTAGAATTGACCCTGCTACAGTGCAGCATTTTTTTCTTTTTCTTTTTTTTTATATGTTCTATTAATTTATATCTATTCCTTTTTAATATATTTCCATTTGTTAAGTAAAATAGGCATGCCCCCCCTCCAGTTGTACACTTGGTCGCGCTCAGACTCAACACAAGTTTGTTGATATATTTGATCAGCTCCGTCTGTAAGAAATGGAGACAGCAGACAAGTGTAGAAAAGTGGAGCAGAACATACGAGCTTTTATTCAGACAGTAAGTAACGAGATACCTAAATATTAGGTGACCTTAGCTTAGTATAGAAGGCTTCATACCATGGCTTGGTTTGTTCTTAAGATCGTCAATTAACTGTTGATATTTGCACACTCACGAAGTAGGCTACGCTAACGTCAGTTCCGGTTTTTGACCATTAAGGTTACATTCACTTCTATATCCTCCTGCCGAGTTCGTTGGACCCGCCCAATGTCCATACCATGGTTACGCCCTTGGGTTTAATAGTGAGGTGTTCATACACTTTTAGGCCATGTTGTATATCGTTTTTTACACTAAAAAAGCAGCACATGGAAATGTCTATAGACAGAAGTGCAGAGAGCCAGCCTTCACGATTCTGAAGCTTGTTACCAGAAAACTGTACAAAATATATCAAATGCTTTGTGGCCCATAGGTAAAAGCATCTAAGAGCTTATCGTTGTCATTCAGATATTTCATTCGAACTGACCAGCACTATAATCTACTGTAAATATACACATAAAAAGATCTATAGCTCAATGAACCCAATAAGAGGATACAGTAAAATGGACTGTAATGGATTTAAGGATGCAACACTAATTCGACATAAAGGTGTGAATAGTTCGATTCTGGAAAGATTCATTACAGTTTGTAAAAGATACGTAGTTTCTATATGCATATTTACATGTTTAGTATTTACATTTGACATACAGTGCCTTGCGAAAGTATTCGGCCCCCTTGAACTGTTCGACCTTTTGCCACATTTCAGGCCTCAAACATAAAGATATAAAACTGTAATTTTTTGTGAAGAATCAACAACAGG
>JAFFST010000427.1:0-23360 GCA_022414735.1 Noturus placidus | reverse complement strand
TATATATATACATACATACACACACACACACATACATACATATATATCCATCCCATTCAGGAGGTTATTTTTGTAATATTAGAAGATATCTGCTCTAAATATTCAAATTGATGTGGAAGTCATGGCGACAGAAATAAACTTGAACCAGAAGTCTTCTGCATGAATAAATCCAGATCCGGTGTCTGATTGTGCATCCATATTAAAAAGATGCACTGTAGAAATTAAATAAATTGCTCCTTGATTGTTACAGAGTGTACTCCCGTAGACTCTAGAAGTATTGTTTAATCCCCATTCTGGCATCACTGCTTTAATGAATTTGCATCGCCAGCTGTGACAGACCTTGTCCTTTTAACTGTTGTCAGATTGGATAGTGTTCTTCTCCCTTCTCATTCCCAAGTTATAATCCTCATAACCTTCCCGCCCCCCCCCTTCCTTACCACATATTTGATATCCTCACTGAGCATATAAAGTACTTTATGTGATATTGTTTATGCAAAAGCCTGTCTGGTCCAGCAGTCACCAACTACCAAGCTTTTTTTTAAAAAAAAAAAAAGAAAATAACAATTTCTCCTTTCTTTTTTTAGACCATGCTTAAGGACGACTCGTTGCTACTCATACCCAATGTGTTGAAGGTGTTCCTGGAGAATGGGCAAATCAAGTCCTTTACTTTTGACAGCCGTACCACAGTCAGGGTGAGTGTGTTTCTGGACTACATCAGGTTTCAAAGCTGCTTTTTCATCCCATCAGGGCATTCAGTGTGTGTGATTGATGATTAACGCCATACCAGGCTACATAAAGAGAAACTCTGAGTGCAAAACGCTACGACAGTAATTCCTTTCGGAGTCACTATGAGCTGCTATAATGTGCCATAAGCTTCACAGATGACATGATGAATAGCACAGCGTTTACATCCAGCGTTTCTGAACTAAAAATCTCAAACGCATTAAATTCACCGTGCGCCTAATTCTCAGCATAGTAACGCAATTAATTACCGGTATTTAAATGAATCAGTCTCGTCAATGACACACGACTGAAAGTTGAAGGGAAGAAGAAAAAAAATAAAATAAATACAAAACCAACCCATTAGTGTCTTTCAACTGACACATCAGGACGACACAGACATCTCGAAGCGGACTCATTAGGCTACATTATTAGATATTTCAAAATCCTTTCTTAAAATAAAAAGGGAGAGATTAGATAGACCTCCGTCTTAGGATAAGAATAAAAGCCTTGCATCCGTCTGAAATTGTTCCAGATTAGTTTCAAATAAACTGTGAATTTAAAAAAAAAAATAAACGATTAATAAATAAAGACTGAAAATGTCAACAAAATTCATGTATAATGCAATAGCTAACAAACAATAAACATTTGGCTTTAGGAAAACACACAGTGGGGAATGTTTACATGTGATGCTCAATTAGGCAAAATTCAATTCCGGTGAGTGAACCCAATAGCATTTGCATTGATTTGGCCTTCAGTCAATATTACCAAAACAGATGATCCTAATTTGATGCTGCTTTAGCAAACCTGTATGGATCAGTAAATGTGTGATTAGAGCTGTGGACAAAAGTCCACCCAAGCACGTGTGTAATTATTTGCTTGACATTAATACGAATCCATACTGAGATCTGTACGAGCAAAGCATCTCCGCTTAAGCCTCAGCAGGAAGTGCTCAGGAGCACTGAGGATACAGTGTTTGCATACAAGACATTCCCTCATTTATATTCTATCTTCTTTTACCGAGCACAGCCATGAGACGCTAAGAGCCCACAGATCTGTTTCTAAAGATGAATGCTCAACTCGGTTTAATCGATTCCTCTGTTGCGTTAGTGGAGTAAATGCCAAACTTGTTTACTAGATACACACACATTTCTGCCTCCATATTTCACGTGTAGTGGACTGGAAAACATTTCACATGGTGTATATTTTGACGCTTTCTACTCTACATGGATATCGATCACGAGCAATCACCTTTTAATGTCTGCTCACATGCCAATTGCTCGTATTTAAAGGTTCGATTCTGACTGTTGCGCAGGAGAACCTGTTATCTGATTGCAAAACGAATTGATTATGGTGGATATCTAGTTCTTTATGGCACGGTAGCTATCCGATAACTTGATCTACAGCGGCCTACACGAATATTGGCACCCTTGGTAAATATGAGCAAAGAAGGCTGTGTAAAGAAAAAAAATAAGAATAAATCGCAGAAATTCTCTGCTGTGATGGAGATCGAACAATTGCAAACACAACACAGGTTTATCAGGAAAAAATCTCTGTTAAATATAGGTGTGCAACAACTTTTGGCAGCCTTTTAGTCAAGATAACAGCTCTGAGTCGTCTCCTATAATGCCTGATGAGGTTGGAGAATACATGGTGAGGGATCTGAGACCGTTCCTCCATACAGAATCTCTCCAGATCCTTCACATTTCGAGGTCCATGCTGGTGGACTCTCCTCTTCAGTTCACTCCACATGTTGTCTATGGGGTTCAGGTCAGGGGACTGGGATGGTCAGGGCAGTACCTTGATTTTGTGGTCAGTAATCCATTTTTGTGTTGATTTTGATGTATGTTTTGGATCATTGTCCTGCTGGAAGATCCAACCACGGCCCATTTTAATCTTTCTGGCAGAGGCTGTCAGGTTTTCATTTAATATCTGTTGATATTTGATAGTCCATGATGCCATGTATCCTAACAGAATGTCCAGGTCCTCTGGGAGAAAAACAATCCCAAAACATTAAAGATCCACCTCCATATTTAACCGTGGTCATGAGGTACTTCTCCATACAGCTACCTCTCTGTGTACCAATACCACCTCTGGTGTTTATTACCAAAAAGCTCTATTTTGGTTTCATCTGACCGTAGAACCTGATCCCACTTGAAGTTCCAGTAGTGTCTGAAAACTGAAGACACTCGAGACTGTGTTTGGATGAAGCCACTCCTTTGCTTCCCGGGAAGTGTTTGGGATCATTGTCATGCTGAAAGACCCAGCCACATTTCATCTTCAATGCCCTTGCTGATGGAAGGAGGTTTTCACTCAAAATCTCACGATACATGGCCCCATTCATTCTTTCCTTTACACGGATCAGTCGTCCTGGTCCCTTTGCAGAAACACCGGCCTAAAGCATGATGTTTCCACCCCCATGCTTCACAGTACGTATGGTGTTCTTTCTCCTCCAAACACGACAAGTTGAGTTATCCTCTTCTGGATCATCCAAATGCTCTCTAGCAAACCTCAGACGGGCCTGGACATGTACTGGCTTAAAGCAGGGGGACACGTCTGGCACTGCAGGATTTGAGTCCCTGGCGGTGTAGTGTGTTACTGATGGTAGCCTTTGTTACTTTGGTCCCAACTCTCTGCAGGTCATTCACTAGGTCCCGGGCCGTGTGGTTCTGGGATTTTTGCTCACCATTGTTGTGATCATTTTGACCCCACGTGGTGAGATCCTGCGTGAAGCCCCGGATCGACGGAGGTTATCAGTCGTCTTGTATGTCTTCCATTGTGTGATTATTGCTCCCACATTTGATTTCTTCACACCAAGCTGCGTACCTATTGCAGATTCAGTCTTCCCAGCCTGGTGCAGGTCTACAATTTTATTTCTGGTGTCCTTTGACAGCTCTTTGGTCTTGGCCAAAGTGGAGTTTGGAGGGTGACTGTTTGAGGTTGTGGACAGGTCTCTTTTATACCGATAACAAGTTCAAACAGGTTCCATTAATACAAGTAACGAGTGGAGGACAGAAGAGCCTCTTAAAGGAGAAGTTACAGGTCTGTGAGAGACAGAAATCTTGCTTGTTTGTAGGTGACCAGATACTTCTTTTCCACCAGAATTTACTGATAAATTCATTACACATCCTACAATGTGATTTTCTGGATTATTTTTTCTCATTTTGTCTCTCATTAGTTGAAGTGTACATATGGTGAAAATTACAGACGTCTTATCTTTTTAAGTGGGAGAACTTGCACAATTGGTGTCTGACTAAATACTTTTTTGCCCCACTGTATATTTAACAAAGATTTATTTGTCTTGTGTTTGAAATTGTTTGATATTCATGACAGCAGAGTATTTTTGTGAAGTTTCTGAACAAAAGCCTTCTTCGCTCATATTTATCAAGAATGCCAATATTAGTGGAGGGCGCTGTAAGACTGACACTCACTGTATGAAGACTGACTATATCTTTATGACCGTGTTTGTTCAACTGGCTCTCTGCATGATCGGTGCAGGCCTAGGCAAGATTTAAAAAGTCAATAAAACAGTGACTATTTCTTCGTTCCTTGTGACAGGATGTCATATCCTCTCTACAAGACCGCCTCTCTCTACGCTACATCGAGCATTTTGCTCTGGTTCTGGAGTCTGGAGGACTCGATCACAAACAGAGACTACACCTGCTGCAGGAAACCCAACCTCTCTCCCATGTGAGTCTGCGTTTGTGTTGGAAATGTCATACCTTTCACACTTTCTTCCCTTCGGTCATCTGCACTACTCTTTACTCACAAGTAATAAAATAACGATTTGACCGTTTATTAAATATTCCGTAGTTGAGCAGGAAGACTCCTTTCCTTCATATCGCTAATACAGAAAGATCTAGATTTTTGTGTTCTAGACAATGCATTTTGTTCTATTACTTCAGGTGGTACATCGAACCTATTTCCAGGGGATGCGTTGTCTATTCCGGATCTGCTTCTTCCCCAAAGACCCTGCTGACTTATTGAGGAGGGATCCTGCTGCATTTGAGTACTTGTACATACAGGTTGAGGTCCTTTACTACTTAACAAGAAACAATTATACTTTGATGCATTTATTTTTTTATACCGTTCGTCTGAAACGTCTCGCGTATTATATTGAACAGAGTCGCAATGATGTCATCAAGGAACGATTTGGAATAGACTGGAAGTCTGATGTAACACTTAAGCTGGCAGCCCTCCATATTTACATCACAGTGTCAGTAGCGAGACCCAATCAGAAGATCTCCCTCAAGCATGTGGAGTAAGTCCTGAATCAAACTCTAGTAATACTCAGCGTGAATGACAGAACATACAGTTTAGAAATGATCGTGTAATTAATGAAGCAAAAAAAAAAAAAATTTGTTATCCAATACCAACTGGGCCTGTGTGAAAATGTATTTGCACCCATAGTTACTAGTTCCTCAAATATATGAGACTGCGTTCATAATGTGGATCAGCTGGACTAGACAGGACATTGTCTCAAAGCAGCTTTACAGAAATATCATTTTACATTTACAACGACTTACAAATGAGACACACTCACACACCAATGGTAGCAGAGCTGCATGCAAGGTGCTAGCTTGCCATCGGGGGCAACTTAGGGTTCAGTGTCTTGCCCAAGGACACTTCGGCATGGGATCACCCGGGCCGGGATTCGAACCACCAACCCTACGATTAGTGGACAACCCGCTCTAAATAGAAGTTTTTAACAGCATGGAGTTGGTTAAAAGGTCTTACCCAGTAACACACTATGGTAAAGACGAAAAAATATCCAGAAACGATGAGGAAGGTGGTGATTGAAATAAGGGTTACAAAGCTCTCTCAAAGGCTCTGGGACTCCAAACCAAACACTGAATTCTACAAAAAGATCATCATAGCTACGGTCAAGCATGGTGGTGTAGGTGTGATGGTGTGGGGATGCTTTGCTGCTTCAGGGTCTGGGAAACTTGCAATGATAAAGGAAAAATTAATTCCGCTCTCTACCAGAAAATCCTAAATGAGAATGTCCGGTCTTCAGTCTGTAAGCTGAATCTCAAGCGCGACTGCGTTATGCAGCAAGACAATGATCCAAAGGAGTAAGTCCTAGAAGTAAGTGAAAGACTGATCTCCAGTTATCTGAAGCATTTGGTTGCAGTTATTGCTGCTAAAGTTACCACAACCAGATTTTAATTTTAAAGGGGCAAATGGATGACAGGTCTTGGATAACTTTTTTTTTTTTTTTTGCTTCAGTACAAAAAAGAAATAAATACAAACTGTATTGTGTTTACACTCAGGTTGCCTTCATATTATGTTGTATTTCGTTTGAATATCTAAGACTATTGAGTATGAGACATGCACAAAAACAGAATAAATCAGTCAAATACTTTTTTCACAGCACTGTACATTCTCAGAAAAAAATATTTCCTTGTTGCTGTTGTGGTACCGAGGACCACACGTAGCACGTTTGCCTCGCACCTCCGGGGTCGGTGGTTTGATCCCCGCCTCCGCTCTATGTGCACGGAGTTTGCTTGTTCTCCCTGTTTCTCCCCACAGACCAAAGACATGCGTTGTAATATATTTAAATTGTCCATAGTGTGTGAATGTGTGTGTGTGTATGTGCCCAGTGATGGACTGTCCAGGGTGTCCCTCTGAGATAGGCTCAAGACTCCCTTGTAACCCTGTACAGGACAAGCAGTACAGCAAAATTACATGGATGGATGTTAGGGTACCCTCACCAGTACATATTTTGTACCTTTAATATTTTTCACCGGGAAATGTGGATATAGTGTACCTTTAAAATAATTAGTTTTTGGAGTGCTGCTCTGAACGTACACTACATACACAGGTTGCTTAATGACTACAAGAGGTAGAGTTTAGACCCCTTTTTCTGAGAGTGTAGGGGACATTTAGAGTAGCTAATCCACCTGCTGGCATGTTTCTGAAGGCAATTATAGAACTCCTGGACGCAGGAAGAACATACAAAGCTCCTCACAGAATAAAACTGTGGACCCTGAAGCTGTGAGGTGGCAATGCTACCTACTGTGCCAACATGCCACTTTTAAAGAACACAGCGTTTCCAAAAATACATCTTCGTGAAAACCTTGACAGCTCAAGTGCCTTGCCTTTTTTTTCCAGGAAAGAATGGGGTCTGGAACCTTTCCTTCCTCTTACCTTGTTGCCAACTATCAAGGAGAAGAATGTCTGCAAGACCCTTTCCCAACTTCTCAAGACTTATCAGCACCCTCCACCTGCTGGCAACAAGGTGCCTAATGTGAAAAGATAGTAACACATGAATATTCAAGCATGTTTCGCTCTCATGAAAATGTACATTAAATGTGATTAGTACTGCTGAAACCATGATGTCCTTCAGAGATGAAATATTGACACATACCTGTACAAATTGACATTTTTTTTTAGCCTGCAATCAAGTTTATGTAATATTTAAGAGCCTAGCTTTGTAGATGAAACCAATTAATTCAGCAGATTTGGATAAAACATCTATTAGCATTCATTTAAACTCGTGCAGAACTCGCGTGTAACGATGTTCAAACACTCGTCAGAAACACAGCCTCGAGAAAACTCTCGCACGCTCTCTTTTTGTAACGTCTTCCTGCTCGGATTCATTTCTTAAGATCAAAGTTGTATTTACTTTAAATATTTTATTTCATATTACATATGTCACATGTCATTTTAAAGGAGACATGCATGCTACTTGAATCGTTAATCAAGTTGGAGTAGAAACACACTGCCCCCTGCTGGTGTGATTGTTATATTTTCATTTATTATATTATATTATATATATATATATATATATATATATATATTGTTTTTGTTTGCAGGTGCCCCCTCTTCAAGGAAAGTTACAGTACATACGTGTGCTAAATGACCTTCCACCATTTGGATGCTTGTTGTTTCATACAGTTGGACTGGTAAGAATGGACTGAATAACAAATCGCTTTATCTTCACTTCTTATATTTACAATCGTGTCTTTTTTTTGTCTCCAAGGATGAAAAACACACGGCTACAACACTGTTGGTAGGGCCTAGACACGGCATCAGTCATGTCATTGATCTGAAAAATAACCTCACGACAGTCTTGGCTGAATTCAGCCGTGTAGCAAAGGTGCAGCTGTTCCGGGAACACCAGGGAGTAGCCCGTGTTGAAGTGGCTATGCTTGAGGCGAAGGTATGGCAATAAACACAAATTAGTTTTGTTTTGTTGCAGGATTTAGAATATTTAGGCACTCGAGTTATTTGTTGCTTAACTGTTTAGCCCTTGGTCTTGCTGATGGAGTGGCCAGATGCGTCAAACTTTGCCTGTTTGATTTCTGGGTATTACAAGCTCTTTGTGGATCCCAAAAGGACCATCTACTACAGGGCACCTGGTCAGTCTCATATGATCAAGGCAGGTATGGTAGTAGTCACATCCTGTTTTTTTTTTTTTTTTGTTTTGTTTTTTGTGTGTGTGTTGTTTAGTTTTATGTTTTTAATTGAAATAAGGGCAGGATATTCACCTTCACCCACCTGTATTTTCTTTCTACTTACAAAATGATCTTTTATTAAAAAAAAATATCATTTAAACCAACAAAAGTAAAATGAATGGGGCCTTTATGTGGACAAGAGGAGCAGCCTTTCTTTCCCTTTCAATTATTGTATTCACTTTCTTGTCATCCAAGAGTATTAAAGCTGCTGTAAGCATTTTTAAGGACGTCTGGACTAAACCGGGGGGCGCACGGTGGCTTAGTGGTTAATAGTCTTATAAATGCACACTATGTTTTGGACTAATAATAATAATAATAATAATAATAATAATAATAATAATAATCAACTTGTACCCTGTCCAGGGTGTACCCCGCCTTGTGTCCGATGCCTCCTGGGATAGGCTCCAGGTTCCCTGTGACCCTGATAAAGGAGTAAGCGGTAGAGGATCTATGGATGGATGGTCTAAACCGATAACCATCACTAAAACAGACGTTTTAAGAAATAAAGAAAATAGGCTTCGTTTATTCATCATTTACTAAAGTTGTGTGTAAAACTTTAGTAAGCTGCACTGAAATAAAAATGCCCGCCAAAATCTCACAGTAAAGTGCACAGCATGTTCATTTGCATTTAGTCACGCCCATAAAACTCCATAAAAGGAAGTAGAGCTGAAAACGTGATATGAGAACAAAACGACAAAATCATTATAAAATCATTTCTCCGAGGTGGAAGTTCTTTTGACTCACGTCTATGCCATTAGTATTGTAGTTTAGAAAAATATTATATAGCAGCGTAGCAGCACCTGAAAAAGCTCAAATGTTGAGATGAATTACAGAAAAGGTCATTATGTGTGAATTAATTGGCATTGTTTTTATAGAATTAGTCTAATTTCTCTTCATTTATGGATTTGTGACTTTTTTCTCCAAACTAACCATTTTAATGAAGATCACGTTTCTTGTTTAAGAAGTAAAACTATACTGATCAGCCATGATATGAAAAACACTTGCTTAATATTATATAGGTACACTTGTTGTGCTAAACTGCATGGACTCCACAACACCTCACAGGTGTGCTGTGGTATCTGGCACCAAGACGTTAGCAGCAGATCTTTTAAGTCCTGTAAGTTGCGAGGTGGGGCCTCCATGGATCGGACTTGTTTGTCCTGCACATCCCATCAGATTGAGATCTGGAAAATTTGGAGGCTGAGTCAACACCTTGAACTTTTTGTCATGTTCCTCAAACCATTCCTGAACAATTTTCGCAGTGTGGCAGGGCGGATTATGCCTATGAAAGAGGCCACTGTGATTAGGAAATACCATTGCCATGAATGCCAGGATCCAAGGTTTCCCGGCAGAATGTTGCCCAGAGCATCACACTCCATCTGCTGGCTTACCTTCTTCTCATAGTGCATCCTGGTGCCATCTATTCCCCACACGCTCCTGGTCATTCACATGATGTAAAAGAAAACGTGATTCATTAGACCAGGCCACCTTCTTCCCTTGCTCCATGGTCTAGTTCTGATGCTCACATGCCAATTGGCGGTGGACAGGGGTAAGCATGGACATTCTTCCCAGTCTCTGGCTAAGCAACTCCATATGCATCAAGCTGTGATGCACTGTGTGTTCTGACACCATTATCAACTTTTTCAGCAATTTGTGCTATAATAGCTATTCTGTGGGTTCGGACCAGACACGCTAGCCTTTGCTCCTCACACTCATCAATGAGATTTGGACTCCTGTGATTCTGTCGCCAGTTGTAATTCCTTGGACCACCTTTGGAGGTACTAACCACTGCATACTGGGTACACCCCACAACACCTGCCATTTTGGAGATGCTCTGATCCAGTCGTCTGTCCATCACAACTTAGCCCTTGTCAAAGACGCTCAGATCCTTACGCTTGCCCATCAACTTCGAGAACTGACTGTTCAGTTGCTGCCGAATATGGACAGCCTTGACAGGTGCCATTATAACGAGATAATCAAGTTATTCACGCCACCTGTCAGTGGTTTTAACGTTATGGCTGATCATAATGATGGCAGGCAGAGTAGCAGAGAGCATGCTTGGTCCCACCATTGCTGACAACAGGTTATACTACAAAACGGCCTAATTAAACGGACGCATCTAGAAAATAACGGGGCCGAGATCTGAGCCAAACAAGACAGAACCTTCATTGATGGTGAGACTTAGGAGATCTGAAGGGCTTGAAAACATCTGCTGACTTGCTTTGCTTCTAGTTAACAGGTGGTATCAACTCCATAAATATTAGCATCATTCAAGAAAATGTGCAAAGGTGATTGCGTAAAATAAACAAACAATTTTGTAAGGTGGCATGGGAAAAGAACTTGCCGAGAGGAGTGCACAGAATGCAACACCGATCCTCACTGGAAATCAAGTTAGATAATCAGACTTTAAGCACACTGTTTTGGGCGGCTGTGGCTCAGTCGGTAGAGCGGGTTGTCCACTAATCGTAGGGTTGGTGGTTCGAATCCTGGCCCGGGTGATCCCATGCCGAAGTATCCTTGGGCAAGACACTAAGTTGCCCCCGATGGCAAGCTAGCACCTTGCATGCAGCTCTGCTACCATTGGTGTGTGAGTGTCTCTCATTTGTAAGTCGCTTGTAAATGTAAAAATGATATTTCTGTAAAGCTGCTTTGAGACAATGTCCATTGTAAAAAAGCGCTATACAAATTGATTCATTTTGTTATGAAAAGTATCAGCAAGTTTGGTGAAAAAAGGGATAAGATAAAGGCTGTTTTTCCATTATACTCTCTTAAGGAGGCTTCATCAAATATTAATCATGTGATCATTTTGAAAACTAGTGTTTTGCACGACCTATGGATTTGCACCGCCAAGAATTTTCTCTTTGAATCATATGGTCGTAAAACAGGCCAGAAGCTAAAAATATCCATTATTGCATGTGTCACTTTATGTGTTAAATTTTATGAAGGACACCGAAGACCTGTACTTCACTGTAGAAGTTTTTTGGTTTTTCTCTACCCTTCCAAACTGTAACAATGTGCATGGTATAATTAGATAGGTGCCATTAGCTAATAACCTGAATTATGCTGTCAGCTACATAACTAGCTAGACAAACAAACAAACAAAAAAATACCCCTGGAAGCTAGCGGTGACGACCTACAGCAGCTTTAATAATGGAAAAATATGCTCCTCAGTAAGTTATCATACAATATTGCCTGAAATTACATTTATGTTTCTTTAAGTTGTCTGGGACATGCATTATTCATGAGAATCACTCATTTTTTTTCTTGCTGTTCTTGAGCCTTCCATCTTCATTTCAATCGAATCCACAGATGTTTGATCCATTTATCTGTTCCAACCTGAAACTACATTATGGATTTGTTCATTACTCTGACCCAAGAGCATACATCCATAATATTCAACCATACATTGGATGCTATCACCATCTACTCTGGTCTGCTAGTGAGGATGACCACATCGCATAACATTTCAAAAGACTTTTCTTCAGCCTCCATATCTGTGATCTCCCTCAGCCTCTGCTTTTCCCATCTGGACTCACACCCATCTACCATGTAACTCTTGCCTTTTCAACTCTGATGGTTCTGTTCTTCAGATTTCAGAAGCCCCCATCCTCATTCCCGCTCTGGGGCCACCGTGTCAAGTAGCAGTCGGCGTGAAGAGAGAGAGGGTTCGTCCAGAGAGGTGTCACAGAAGATATCAGCAGCACCACCACCACCGTCACAACACCTTGGCCTCTGTCACATACATTTGAAAGAGCAGCAGCATCTGCAGGAGCTCCAAATGCAGGCAGAGGAGCAGCTGGATATTAACGAGAACTTCATATCCAAGTCACAGAATCGCTCACGTGCCAAGTCCGATCCGACCCTCAAAGGCATCGAGTCAGTGGCTGATCCAGAGAGCGCGACTGAGGACAGCTCAGGCTTCAGAGGCAGGGCTAAAACAATGGAGAACTCAAAGCGTACAGGGAGATTCTTCTGTGATGCTTGCAAGGCAAAGCTTAAGGCTGGGGGCATGATGACCGAGAAAGGCTCGTCCGGGAAGCATGCTTTGCAATGCATAAATGCCTGTGCCTCCTGTGAAGGTGGAGCTGTTGATCTCACAGCGCTTCCTCCTCCCGGAAGTGAGGAGGATGAAGAAACTGAGGAAGGAGGAGGGAAGCTGCAACCTCCTCCTCCTGCAATAGCAGCACCACCTCCAGGGTTCCGAGATAATAGCTCGGATGAGGACGACGCTAAAAAGAATCGTAAGGCCGCTCCCAGCACCGGTGCGACCGCAGCTGCAGCACCTCTGGCAGATACTCAAGAGAAAGTACCTGTGACATTAATTGATAATGTGGCCCCAAGGACAGTGCGAGACCATGCTCAGGAGCTAGATGATGCTTTAGTGTCTACTCTGCAGGCACTGGAAGCACTAGCTGCATCAGAGGACTACCCTCATCAGCAGCCGCAGACTCCACAGACAGCAGGTGGACATACCTAGTACTTCTTAATAAGCGCAAGATGTCCACAAACTACTTGTTGCATATCAATAATTCAATAATTAATTGATATAAAATGTAAATAGACCTATGGTACACATAGTAAAAGCTGCCAGAGAAACAGGATGAACACTTCTGTCTGGTTATATGTAAGCATACATAACTTAAAATGCTTTAAGTTTTTCTTAAATGTAAAGATAGAAATTCATGGAATTTCATTATAACTGTGCAATCTGGGAAAACTGGTCTAATTTGTACAAGTTCCATTAGATATTTAAGAATTAGCCCTGACTTTGCTAACACAAAGTATGTCAAACATGACCCTGATTGTGTCCTGTTTGTGTTCTCACACAGGGTTGATTGTCCTGGCAGCCATCACTCCAGAGTCTTCACTCGACTCTGGACATGAGACCAACTCATCAGAGCTAACCGATGTGACAGAAATGGTTTCTGCCATGAAGCACCATCAAAACCAGGCCTACCTTTTGGCCCACCATATTAACAAGGAGCGCATATTTAGTCGACGTGACTTCCCTTTGACAATTCCAGGCTGCACAACACAAGCAATTGGAAGAGGGGCTTTCGCTATGGGTCAAATCCGTAGTGGCTGTCCACCTAGGTCTGTGATCCTCAGTAAAACCGTGCCCTTGAAGGTCAGTCCTAGTCAAGGGATTGTACCCTCTAGAGCTCCTATGGAGCAAGGTAAGACTGAAGATGTGCTAAAGAATGAACAAGATTCAGAGAGCGCTAAAGAGTGCTCTGTAGAACGTGCTCCACAGATAGGAGAAGAGATAAAAACTCCTGAACGGGAGGACACTTCAGAGGTCAAGAAAGAGGAGAGATTATTATATTCTAAAGAAGCTAAGCTAAGTTCTAATATCTCTGAAAATGTCATGGAGAAAAGCCCTAGCCACACAATACCAGAAATTACCAGTAAAGCCTTACCTATTCCCTTGCCTGTGGACAAAAATGCTTCTGCCAAGATTTCCCCAACAAAGATATGCCACGATGCTGAGGCTTCCTCAAGTGAGACCGATAAGCCTTCAAGTTCAACGAGTCTACTACCAGTTGATGATTTGTTCTGCACATGTCCAGTTCGATCAGAACCAGGGCAACAACTGCGACTGAAAGACCCACCGACCCAAAAGGTAGTGTTGAACTCATCCTCTCCCACTGATGATGAGCGACTCTGTGCCAAAGGACTACAGTTGTCCAGCACCAAAGACAGCACAGTTAGGACCGCGGACATAAGCTTAGCTAAGCCGAAAGTCCTGCCCCCAGCAAAGTACTCCCCAATGGTGCCTGTGAAAATGGAAGGGAAAGATGTACCCGAGGTCACTACAGACAACTCCAAATGTACAGTCCTTGCTGAGCCACAGAAAAACACTAAAAGTGTTCCAGTCTTAGTAAACACAACACGTGATTTGAGCTGTGGAGAAAAAGGGGCAACTATTCCTGGAGCAGAATATAAGAAGCAAGCAAACAGCAAAGCCAAATCCCAGCGTAGTGCTCCATTTCTAAGCATTCGAAATCTGATTTCAGCCACGTTTCCTGCCCGCCTGCGTCGGGAGACAGACGAACGTCGTGCACAGCTCCAGAAAGTGAGGCAGTATGAACTAGAGTTCCTTGAGGAGCTTCTAAAGCCCAAGACATCACAGGGAGAGTTCCTGTCCCAAGGGTCATCTCCCATCCCATCAGGTACTCCATGTTCATGCCAGCTGCGCACAAGCCCAGTGCAGAAAGTCCCTGGCATCTCACGCGAGCAGAGACGTAGCTGTGACTGTAAGAGGATGTGTAGGGCAATGCGTCTCCCTGACACTCCAGTAGGTTCTGCGGTGGAGCATAGAGGCAGAGAGAGAACCATCTCCAAAACTCCCCCTGCAAAACCCAAATCTCCACACATTCAAGGGACTGCGACACAACCTCAATCGTTGGAGATCAAAACCACACGAATCCGTTCCACAAGCCTGGAGTCGAGAGATCTCAGCGATACACATACGTCCTGTTTACCTACATGCACCTCCCATTCAGAATGCACCGGAGCCCCGCAGTACAAAAAGCTACAGAGACGATATAGCATAGGGGAAATTGATAATGACAGCACACCCCTTTATGCTGAGGTTAAAACAACCAAAACAAAAAGTCTGGAGAAGGAAATGGAAAGAGTTAGGGCTACAGGTCTACGACTTCCTACTCCAGTAGAACCCGTTCATACTCAAAGTGCAGATTCCAAAAAGAAAGGAGTATTCTTTATCCAGGGCGAAGAACTTCTTCGTCACGGTCGAGAAGGAACCACTGAGGTTCTACTTGGTTTAAGTGAAGAGAACGAGGACAGGGAAAAATGTTGCTCCTTTTGCTTCTGTTATCGCAAGTGTGAGGCCGCCGATGAGAGCAGCGAAAAAGATGAACTTTCATATTCCATTCCCCTACAGGTCTTGCCTGGGATGCAGCTAGATTCAAGAGCTATGCCCGTTGTCAGCAAGACGTTGCAGGTACTTGATGCTGAGGACTGCAGTGGAGAGGAAGAAGAAGAAGAGGAAGAACCACAAACACAAGAGATCGACCTGCGGGCCTGTGGCAATTTCGAAACGAGCATGGCACGAGTACAGACACTGCAGGGAAAAACTTTCTCTTTACCCGATGGCTTCCTAAACGCACAACTTGATGCTAACGAATTGCTTTCTATTTTACGGCAGTGTGCCAACGTTCCCCAGATCGAAGGCGAACCGCGAATGCCTCCAGCAAAGCTGGTAGAGTACAAGCAAGAACTTGCGGTCCGCTTCAAAGAGTTCAGGGCCTCGTGTAGAAGAGTGGCGAGTGTTGAGAAAAGTCCCTCACGAATGTTAAGTGCCGTCACAGCCAGCTTTGAGGTGTTGTGCAGCCTAACTCAGACATTCATCCAGTTGGTCCGGGGTGTACGGTCTGAAACTCAAAGGCTACAGCTCTTACGAAAGGTAGAAGAGGTCGCAGTGAACTACACTCTGCTTCTACGGGCTGCCGAGGAGGCAATGGGACATTCTTGCAGCTTGCCAACAAAGAGTGCAAGTCTCCCCGCCTCTACCAACATGGGCTCTCTTACTCGTTCCATCAAAACCTTGCCCAGCAAGTAACACATTCTTTTTGCACAATACATCACGTAAGGTACAACACTCTTGGATGATCTGTTATATTTCTTTTTTTTAACATCCACGTCTACCAAATCACATACAAACTCCACGACACGTTTACAGAATTGTTTCGGCACCAAGTTGCTTAACTGTCCAGAAGACAAAGGACCTCTGAGAGAGAACAATAGTACCATCCTTTGCCCTCTGCTGTATGGATGATCAACAGGGCTACACTCTAAAAACTTACATTAGCGATTGTTGTCATTGTCAATAGACTGAAGTTGTTTTTTTTTTTTTTTACCATTATAATTGTTCCTATGTTGAAAAGACATGCAGTAATACATTAACATGTAAAAACAAATATCGCAGAGGAATAATATCTCAAATGAATATATGCCTGGAGCAAAACTACTGCAGAGAAATGTTAAGTAGCAGATTCTGTGAATTAGATAGTGAAAGCGATGGTTATTTGATGTGCTTGTTTGTACAATTTTTGATTGTTGTGATATGAAATTTAAGTATTCCCTTGTCGCGAGATCACATTTTGAGCTATTTTCGAGTCTAAAAGTCTAAATTTACACATTTGAAACGAATGTACATGAACACACATGGCCCAGTCACCAGGTGGTGGAAGGGAACACCTGCTCAGGGCAGACAATGTAGCAGATATCCAAAATTCGCTAATACAAATTCCTTTCTGTTTCCATGCATCATACATCACCGAGTTTGAACTCACACCAAAAATTAAAGTTGAAAAGAAATACTCACGTCGGCATGCACAAGAACACTGTACTTTCACACATTTGATACTCTCAGAAGGAACAGTGCGATGAGATTCATGGGCAATTTATTTATTCAATCAGCTCCACGATTCATGCTTGTATTGGAAAATTATCTATACATGTATAGGTGTTATTACGGCTAAAAAAACAAACAAACAAAGAAACATAAAAAAAAGTTTCTTGACGTTTAATACTCTCCTCTACATCAAACCTGAACTCACTTTGAATTTCCATGTGGTCATTGTGCACTCCAGAGTATATTAAAGAAGCCCAAATAAGAGCTTTTATATATTTTAATAAAATCAACAGCCTTTTTCTGTCTGAAAACTTCTGTCTCCTGCTCTTGCATCTGAATCTAATCTGAATAATCGAATCATACTTTTCGTACATCATTGTGTCTTTGCATGTTAAACACTTCAAATCTTTTAGTGTAAATTTACACGAAGTGGCTACTATAAAGTCAAGAATATGCTGGATGACTGTTATTGGATAAGACCCGAGTATACGACATAAATGCTAGTCAAAGGAAATCCAAACCAAACATTTGAAGGTAGACTCTCTTATGAAAGTGGTCTCTAATTTAACTCGTAAAAAGGTTGTAAAAAGACACGAGATTGTGCAACTTAAAAACCATTGAAATTATTCCAACACTGCTACAGATTTACAGTTTTTTTTTAAAGTGATTGTAAAGTATAGTTTATCATTTATAGCAGTAATGTATCATAGTTACATAGTACCTATATTTTAACAAATATTATATATCTCTATATCTATATAAACAGCATGTGATATGTTTATTTTTATAAAAAATAAATGAAAAAAAAAAAAAAAAAAAACACATTACAGTGATATGCCCTCATGGTTCGGAAATATTTTTGAAGTTGAGGTTGCATCGCCAAATATGGCTTGTCCACAAGTTTAATTTTTTTTCCCTCATGTATATGTGGCCATCTTAAGTTCTTACGGGTCTCTGTCAATGCATCTGCCCTCACTGTGTTCTGTCTATGTTCAAGGTCATGTTTAAAAGCAATAAAGAATAGTCAAATTAAATTCTTTCATCCAAGTTTTGCCAGCGATAATTGAACTATTAATTTCTTCATAGCTTTAAATATATTTGACTTGCAATAGAGGTCTCTCTCTCTCTCTCTATATCTCTATATCTATCTCTCTCTCTCTATATATATATATATATATATATATATATATATATATATATATATATATATATATATATATATATGAAGATAAAACAGGTCAGAGTCTCAAAAAAAGTAACTTCTTGTGGTACCACTCATTTCTATCATTTGGACAAGGTGGAGCAAGTGCTGAACATCTACATATACTGAACTACAGCAGTCACCAATCTGTAGGTGATTAAAAGATTAGATTTTAGATAGTTCTATCCATTACGAGTTGCTAGAAGAATATTTCAGTCTTCATGTATATTCTCAGACAAATCATTAGATATCTAATAAGTTGGGGGAAAGGGGATGTTTGAGAATTTAATACTGTAAAGATTGATTGCTAATATGGAAGCAAATAGCTTAAAGATGGATTACGGATGGTCCTATAAAATAATACGGGCGTAACAATGCACACAATTCAAATCTGATACAGTAAAAAGCCTTGCCTGAATGCATTTGATCAGAACATTCAACTTTAAAGTTAAATAATTGAAACTTAATAATGATATGGTGTAAATAGCACTGGCAAAGGGAGAGGCGCCTTTTCTTATTTTTAATATAAAAATACGTCTTTGAAGCATTGCACGGAGTGCTTCAAAAGCATTGCGAGCACAAATATAGATGCTTGTATGGAGAACAAAATCGTTTAAATGCTAATGATCATCCAAACGTATTCCTTTATAATGGACGTTTTGGCCATTTTAGGGGAAAAAAAAGACAAACAACAGTTCATTTCGTGCTTTCATATAACAGACATAAGAAAGATAAAGATTTAAATTCATTAGATTAATTGCAAGAATTTCACTAGCAAAGTCCTTTTCTCAAAGACACCAGCTCTCAGTCCTGTGCACTACTCACACATGCCAGGTATTTTTATTTTCTTTGGTAGTAAAGATCCTATTTGAGATGATCATGTTATTGTGGAGTTATGCAGATCAAACAGCAGGGAAAAACGAATCAAGGATGTTTAGAAGCCCTGGAGTTGGATTGAATACCATGTCCTAGAGTGATTATTATTATTATTTCAAAACATAGTGTGCATTTATAAGACAACATATTCTATTATGTTCAAGTAGTACCGTATTTTCCGCACTATAAGGCGCACCGGATTATAAGGCGCAGTCTCAATTACGGGGTCTATTTCTGTACTTGACCAATACATAAGGCGCACCGTGTTATAAGGCGCATACGGTTGTTACACCAACCAAAGTCGCACAACATTTTTACAGATTTTGGAACTCAGTCCACATATAAGGCGCACCGGATTATTAGGCGCACGGCCGATTTTTGAGAAAATTTAAGGCTTTTAGGTGCGCCTTATAGTGCGGAAAATACGGTATACATGTGTTTCCCACCAATGTCTGATTAAAGTAAAGACTCCTAGCAGCAACATGTCAGGTCATTACTAACCTCTGTCCTGGGAACTCATGTAGATCTTCTTCCCCATACCATTTCTGCTTTCCCTTTTTCTAACATTCCTGGCCGAGTCCAGCTAAGAACTATAAGGAAATATATATATATACATATTCTGTTTTTAATTTAAAAAGCATGTAAACTATCAGGCCTGTTTACTTAAGTATAAATACAGACAACACAAATATAATTTCTGTAACTGTGTTTCAAAATGACAATGAAAATTAGATCAAATTTGTCCGTAACCACCTCAAATACTTTCGCAATAAATAAAAATAATATTCTGGTTCGCCTGGTGCTAATTTTCACACGTTTTATAACAACCTATTTAATAAAGGAGTCCTCAGTGTCCTCCTACTAATAAATAATTGTTAAAAAAAAAAAAAAAAAGAAGACAGATCAAATACTTGATCATACTACGCCTTCACTAAATTGAACTATTAACTGCACATTGAGACGTTTTAAAAAATAATAAATCACATTCAATTTACTGAATTTCAGTGCAAGAAAAATACAATACAGGTAAGGCATGACTTGCAAATTGGAATTCAAAATGACAATATGTGCACATTTGCCAGTTACATGTGATTATACATATTATACATTACTTGCAGCGGCATTCACAAGTAGACAGCTTTTAACAAAAAACAAAAAAAAGTTACATTTTATTCAAACTAAAGTGATTCCAATCTCCAAAAATCTTGGGTACGGAAATTGACTGGTTGGTGTAACAGGGATATACTTCAGTATAAATGAGCATGTAAATATACCCATATGCACAAATATACCCGTTTACTTATGAGTGGTACTTAAGTAAACATTTTTTTTTTAATGGAGATAATTTATACCACAAATGACCTCCTGGAACCAGTGACATGATTTAGATTGGCATTAAAAATATGTTAGCATATAAGCGAGGCACACTAGTTAGTACTCACTGATGGAGTACACTGCAGCCCACACCAACATGGCTACAGGGAATCCTAAGGGTCATAACGGTCATTTCTTTTCAATCACAGCATATATTAAAAGCTTTAATTACCCAACTAACATTGAGGACATGATTCACTTGCAGCATTTCAGCCAGGTAGATATAAAAATATACTTATTTGAGACCCTGGCTGACCCTAGCAATCCTGCACCAATAATGGGGATAGTACTTTGAGAAGCTTTTACAAAAACCTGCAGGTGGTGGTGGTGGGGGGGAACCATTCTGTTCTTATCTTCTGTTGTGTAAAGTAGGTTCTAGTTTACGAGGTGGAGGGGACCGAGGAGGGCTAGATCAGTGTGTCTTTGTGATGGCGCATTATGTGCTGGTTCTTTTCAGAGGGCCGTCTAAAGCCCTTCTTGCAGTAGTCGCACCTATGTGGGTAGTCCTTAGTGTGGATGGAGATTACATGGCGTTTGAAACCCGAGGCGTCCGCCGTGTTATACTCACAGTACTGGCATTGGTAGACTTTGCGGCCGCTGTGAGTCTTCACGTGTTTCTTGAGTTCGTTCTGCTGCCTGAAGCCACGCTTGCAGCGTTTGCACTTAAAAGGCAGCTCTTTCGTGTGCACGGACAGGATATGCCGACTCAGAGTGAAAGGGTCTGAGATCTTAAAGTCGCAGTGCCGACACTGGTGCACCTTGTTGCCCCGGTGCGTTTCTGCGTGCTTTTTGAGTTCAGACGGCCGGTGGAAGCCTTTTTCACACACGTCGCACTTGTGTGGAAAGTCCTTGGTGTGAACGGAGATGACGTGGCGTTTCAAGTCGCTCGAATTGGTGCTCTTGTGCTCACAGTGTGGGCACTGGTGAGTCTTGTGGCCCTGGAAAACCTCCATGTGCCGCTGCAGGTCCTTGTCGTCGGCAAATGCCTGCGGGCAGTGAGCGCACTTGAACGGCAGCTCGGCGCCGTGCTTGCTCTTTACATGAGTCTTTAAGTTGGATGGGTCGGCACAGCGGAAGTCGTAGCGTTGGCAGCCATACGGCTTCTCACCAGTGTGTGTCCGCATGTGCTTCTTGAGCTCGGACGGGTGGCGAAAGCCCTTGGCGCACTCTGCGCAAACGTGTGCAAAGTTTTTGCTGTGCACGGCCAGCAAGTGGCGGTTGAGCAGGCCCTGCTCAGCCGTCTCATATTCGCAGTACTTGCACTTGTGCAGTTTGGGTTCCTTATCACGCAAGATCAGCTTGTTGGGGCTGAGCGGGCTCGCCTCCCGGTAATGCCGCGTGTACTCCGTGTACTCTGTGACTTTCTCGTTCTTGACGATGAGCTTGTGGCTCTCCAGGTGGTTGTGAAAGCTGACCTTCTTATTAGTAGTGAAATCGCAGTCTGTACACTGGTACTTCTTCTTAAACATGTGGTCCGGGTGGTTCTTCATGTGCCGTTTCAGGAACCCGCGCGACTTGAACTTTTTGCCACAGATGTGGCAAGGATAGACCGTCAGCGGCAGGCCGTCAGGGCCGATTATTACAGCTGCAACAGAGAGGATGATTTACTTAAGTGTGCACACTTAAATGCGGTTTCTACAGCTCGTTCTCACTGATACCAGCTTGTTCTGTCATACCGGTCTGGCACTGCCGGGTCTCGCCCTTCTTCTTCTTCTTGATCCTCTGTTTGAGAGCGCGGTTTGTACTGATGCTGTCGCTGATTTGCAGGTATGGAGTGCTTGCACCGTGTTTACTCTCTAAATGAGACTCCAGATTGTTACCTAGAATGAAAAAATAGGAGCGCAACATTTGAACTAGCCAGCAGTTTGATTAATTATGCATAAAGTTGGGACAAGACGCATTTTAGTGCACAGTGTAGATAAGCAGATGCTTAAAAACTTTGGGAAACGCTAGAATTACTTCAGCGGGAACGTAAATTAAGAACAAAAGAGCTATTTGAGAAGCACAAAGCAAGAATTCAAGACTAGAGACAGTACCCTCTGAGAGGAGCCATGATGGATCCTGTATCCACTCTTTTTATCCTCTGCCCCATTGTCTCGTGCAATGTTTATATCGAGTTGCGTTCTAAAACACAGTTGGCCCCAACTTTGGCTGCCCTTATGCACAGAGTCTCATTGACTCGGTTGTAGATTTGGGCATTACTTTTCTTGATAAAAACAAGCATGCTGTCTGGGATGGACTGAAAGAAAGGTCGTAGTGTGCCACTAACATTCCGTGTGAATTTGGCGCGAGTTATTTGGAGAGATGAAAGACTCAGCAACATTGATGGAACTCCATTATTTGCTAACGTACCTGTGCTCTGCAGGTTTGATGTAAATCTCCACCTGAGCATACACAAGTGTTTTAGCTTTTAGTATTTTTAGGCTTTGCGGTCGCTGGTTGGCCGACTTGGGTGTGAACACTCTTTTGGCTCAATGGCTATTAATTTTGTACCGATAACATTCCGTTTGTTCATCGCCAGAAAGACAGCATCTAGAAGATGATCTCGACTGGAAGCACATGAGTGCACAAACTTGACTACTATGTTGGAAAGATGGTATTTGTAGTATCGTTACACTCGCTTACTATAACGATTAGCACATAACACAAAGAAGAAAGGAAATCCCTCTCACACATGCCCGCCAGTAGGGTATGGCAAAGACTTAAAAGCCAGCATGTGGGCAAAATACAAGCAAAAGCAAGTGTATCACTAGTAATAATAAAATCCAAAATGGTGACTCAAAATGAGACTTAGTAATACAAACTTACATTAACACTGACTTTGAAAAAAAAATCAGTAGATCAACCCAACTGGTATGAAGAACTTTCTAAATAAATAAACAAACAAACAAGCAAATAAATAAATAAAACACCTCAACAATCTTATGAGTAAAGAGAAAATTCTTCCCAGTAAAAAGAGTAAAAATCTTCCCAGTCCAGCAACTTAATGGACTGGAAATTAAGTTCTGACGGGAACTCTCTCTCTCTCTCTCTGGAGCACATTGCCCACCCGGTCTTGGAGACTTGCAAACATAATGAGACGGCTGCATTACGACCCAAGCGGGGGGGACCCCGAAACAAAAGAGAGTCTGTGGTCAAGTTACGATTATGAGAGACAAAGCGAGGACTACAGGAAACTGGAAAGTATCGATAACCATTGGAATTGCTTCAGTAGGAATTGGATTAGATAATGAGCAAAGCAAAAATGTTGAGCAGTATGTCTACCCTATTAAATTGCATAATTATATAATATATATATATATATATATATATATATATATATATATATATATATATATATATATATATA
>JAFFST010000422.1:46413-66925 GCA_022414735.1 Noturus placidus | reverse complement strand
GATGGTATTGAAGGCAGAGCTGAAGTCCACAAACAGTATCCTGGCGTATGTTCCTGCAGAGTCCAGGTGCCGGAGGATGTAGTGGAGAGCCAGGTTAACTGCATCGTCTGCAGACCTATTGGCTCTGTAGGCAAATTGCAGCGGATCCAGGAGGGGGTTGTGAAGGCTTTAAGGTGTGAGAGCACAAGGCGCTCAAAGGACTTCATGACCACAGAAGTCAGGGCGACAGGTCTATAGTGTATATATATATATATATATATATATATATATATATATATATATATATATAAAAACTGGACTTTCAATCAAAACTGGAAGTGATAAATAATGGAAGACCGATGCCGGACAGAGAGACTTTTAAAACTAAAAGAAGATAAAGAGGACTTTTACACCAAAGTCATAGGGATGTTTGTCCAGAAGGACAGGTGAATGGACTTTATTTACAAGTAAAGTTAAGACCATGGATACACTGCTGTACAGTCTAAGACAAAAATAAAAGACCAGTCCTTTTTTAATTAAAAGAAAAAAAAGGAAAAATATATATATTTATATATGTATAAAACAAGATAAGAAAAAAAAATACGTTATTTTAAAGAATAAAACTACATTTGTCTTTGTTGTGGACTGTATATACTTTCAGTTGTATTGAATGAGTATGAATTGTGATGGCAAATTAAGAACACGTGGAGGGTGCAGAGCAAATGTTCTCTCTCTGAGCTGCTATAAAATTAACGTTCTTCTTTGGTCAAACCTGTACCTTACCTATGTGTGTGTAAAGAATGCTGATATGGAATCTGAAACATAACCAGTAGTCAATGTGTAAGCAGCCAGTTGAATGGTGAATTTATGCTACTCTGTTGAATTCATATATTTGTAAATCTGACTTTGAAAGAGTCGGTGCCTCCCCAGCCACGAACCTCACCTCATGTCACTGGTACAGTCAGTGCACAAAGCTATTCTGTACTTCAACAAAGTATTGAGCAAAGGCTGTGTACATGTGCTTTTTTTGTTTTTTATTTTGAGTAAATTTGCAAAGCTTTCAAACAAACTTGTTTCATGTTGTCATTATGGGGTTTTGTTTGTAGAATTTTGAGGTAAATAATGAATTTAATCCATTTTGGAATAAGGCTGTAACATAACAAAATGTGGAAACAGTGAAGCGCTGTGAATACTTTTGGATGCACTGTACGAATATTTGAATCGAAGCTGTCTGCTCATCACCATAGAACAGCAAAGCATATCCAGTTTTGTGTATTCCATCAGAATGTACAGTAGTGTATCTTTCCTACAATGGTGGAGCTGTTTATACAAACATTTAACACTTTCTTAATCCATTGTACCTCCAGCCTTCCATTCACACTGTTCAATTTAATTGTTTTGTTTACAGCTGTCAGCATCTGGAGTCTGTATTAACACATTTTTCATTCGATTTTAGCCTGTCAAATTTGAATGCATGCAGAGTGTTTAATATTGTTTTAACACATAAGAAATGGCAATAAAGGATTAATATATATGGAAATATTACTGAATAATTTCTCATAAACAGCATTTCAGTGATATTATGTTTACCGTGATAAGTGTGTATATGTATTGCAAGTGTATTACACAAATGCTCAAATGAGTAAAACATGGTTTATGCATTGATAGAAGTTATTCCAGTTTTCACTTGGCAGTGAACCACTTGAAATGGGCTGCCATCAGGCTACACAACCTGTAGTTAAAAATACCTAGCGATTTAAGATGTAAATGGTCTCAATTGTGTATATTGAAGAGATTCACTTTGCAAGTCTGAGGAGCTGGGGAGAAGTAAAGCTCTGGAATCACTCCTTCCTTTTAAGTGGCTGAGTGAAAAACAGACCACTTCCTCCTCCAGTGTGGTGCCAAGCCAAATGGCTGCCATGTGTCCAACAAGAAGCCAATAATTTGTGACTGACAAATGCTACAGTTACTCAATGTACCATTGCAGGATTATCATTAATTATTAATTATTATTGTCCTTCTTGTGCCAGTGATTGTTAACTGACAAATGCTACAGCTTCAGTGAGTATAAATCTGTTCTGCATCATTTGTGGTGCTACAGGATCGGTTTAAGTTGATCCTCACTGTGCTGTAATCCTTCATACCACAGTGCTGTTGAATGATTGGTCAGCAGGTGTTGATTAGTCCTCTATAACAACACAGATCAGACAGTAGTTCTGGCTGCCAGGTTTATATTAATGTGCTTGTTTTAATATGCTATAGTTTCTGTATGTTACACATACAGAACACATACAAAGAGGAATTAAACACCTGATTTTGTAGGAAAATATTCAACTTTGGGCTAGTTACAATAACTCACACCACCCCATCATTAATAATTTTCATATAACAGGATGCTCCATTGTGTTTTGTTCTTTACATACGACATTGTTTTACTTTTTGGGGAACAATATTCCCTTTCAGTGTCTTTGGCTTTTTCTAAAAAAAAGTCTCGGTGGAAGTTTGATGCTGGCAGGAGAAATAAATGTAATTAACATAGTGATGCTGCCGGTTCATCTTGTAAATAAACAAAAGCAGCATGATATCTGCAGTTTACAGTTGTCTAGCGGACACTACATAAGTTTACAAATCTGAGATTCGCTCTACTGTTTACACTGCAGGAGTAACCTGGAGACTTTAACCTGGAGAGATACAGTATATTACAGAAGTCATATATATATATATATATACAGTATCTCACAAAAGTGAGTACACCCCTCACATTTTTGTAAATATTTGATTATATCTTTTCATGTGACAACTTTGCTACAATGTAAAGTAGTGAGTGTACAGCTTGTGTAACTTTGCTGTCCCCCTCAAAATAACTCAACACACAGCCATTAATGTCTAAACCGCTAGCAACAAATGTGAGTATACCTCTAAGTGAAAATGTCCAAATTGGGCCCAATTAGCCATTTTCCCTCCCCGGTGTCATGTGACTTGTTAGTGTTACAAGGTCTCAGGAGTGAATGGGGAGCAGGTGTGTTAAATTTGGTGTCATCGCTCTCACACTCCCTCATACTGCTCACTGGAAGTTCAACATGGCACCTCATGGCAAAGAACTCTCTGAGGATCTGAAAAAAAGAATTGTTGCTCTACATAAAGATGGCCTAGGCTATAACAAGATTGCCAAGACCCTGACACTGAGCTGCAGCACGGTGGCCAAGACCATACAGCGGTTTAACAGGACAGGTTCCACTCAGAACAGGCCTTGCCATGGTCGACCAAAGAAGTTGAGTGCACGTGCTCAGCGTCATATACAGAGGTGGTCTTTGGGAAATAGACGTATGAATGCTGCCAGCTTTGCTGCAGAGGTTGAAGGGGTGTGGGGTCAGCCTGTCAGTGCTCAGACCATACACCACGCACTGCATCAAATTGGTCTGCATGGCTGTTGTCCCAGAAGGAAGTCTCTTCTAAAGATGCACAAGAAATCCCACAAACAGTTTGCTGAATACAAGAAGACTAAGGACATGGATCACTGGAACCATGTCCTGTGGGCTGATGAGACCAAGATAAACTTATTTGGTTCAGATAGTGTCAAGCGTGTGGGGCGGCAACAAGGTGAGGAGTACAAAGACAAGTGTGTCTTACCTACAGTCAAGCATGGTGGTGGGAGTGTCATGGTCTGGGGCTGCATGAGTGCTGACGGCATTGGGGAGCTACAGTTCATTGAGGAAATCATGAATGACAACATGCATTGTGACATACTGAAGCAGAGCATGATCCCCTCCCTTCGGAGTCTGGGCCACAGGGTAGTGTTCCAGCATGATAACGACGCCAAACACACCTCCAAGACGACCACTGCCTTGCTAAAGAAGCTGAGAGCGAAGGTGAAGGACTAAACCATATTTACCATCTGTGGTGCATCCTCAAATGGAAGGTGGAGGAGCACAACGTCTCTAACATCCACCAGCTCAGTGATGTCATCATGGAGGAGTGGAAGAGGACTCCATTGGCAACCTGTGAAGCTCTGGTGAACTCCATGCCCACGACGGTTAAGGCAGTGCTGGAAAATAATGGTGGCCACAAAAAATATTGAGACTTTGGGCTCAATTTGGACATTTTCACTTAGGGGTGTACTCACTTTTGTTGCCAGCGGTTTAGACATTAATGGCTGTGTGAGTTATTGTGAGGGGACAGCAAATTTACACTGTTACACAAGCTGTACACTCACTACTTTACATTGTAGCAAAGTGTCATTTCTTCAGTGTTGTCGCATGAAAAGATATCATCAAATATTTACAAAAGTGTGTAAGAGCACCCTTTGAGCACCCTTTGAAAAGGGCCAAATTGTAATGACTAGACAACTTTGTCAGAGAATCTCCAAAACCGCAGGTCTTCTGGGGTTTTTCCAGTATGCAGTGTTTTGTACCGACCAAGGACAGTAATAGAGTCATGGGCGCCCAAGGCTGAGTGATGTATGTGGGGAGTGAAGGCTAGCCCATCTGGTCCAATCCCACAGAAGAGTTACTGTAAAACAAATTGATGAAAAAGTTACTGCTGGCTATGATAGAAAGGTGTCAGACCACTCAGTACATTGCCGATTGCTGTGTAGGGGCCGTGTGGCTGCAGAGTGCCCATTCTGACACCTGTCCACCACCGAAAGTGCTTACATTGGGCACGTGAAGATCAGAACTGGACCATGGAGCAGTGGAAGAAAGTGGCCGAGTGTGTGTGGGACAGCAGGATGCACTATGGAAAGAAGGCAAGTTGGCAGAGCCAGTGAGATGCTTTGGGCAATGTTTTGCTGGAAACATTGGGTCCTGGCATTCATGTGGATGTTACTCTGACACATACCACCTACCTAAACATTTTTGCAGACCAAGTTTGTGGCAACGGTGTTGCTTAATGGAACTGGCATCTTTCAGCAGGAGAGTGCTTCCTACTACTCTGCAAAAATTGTTCAGGAGTGGTTTGAGGAACCTGACAAGGAGTTAAGTCCGATCCACGGAGGCCTCACCTCATAATTTACAGGACTTAAAAAATCTGCTGCTAATGTCTTTGTGCCCGATACCACTGGACACCTTCAGCGGTCTTGACAGTCCAGCTTTCCGTTTTTGAAGACAAGAATGAAACTGGAGGATGGAGAGATTGTTTAGGGAGATGCAGGGAGCAATGAGAGTTGCTTCTCGATTGAAATCAGTTCATGAGAGCTTGTGGTTTAATATTGTGTATTAGCAGGAAGTTTTTTTTCTTTGTTTGTTTGTAATGAGTCTCTGATTTAGTATCAAAAATGGCATTCATGTTTTTGTCAATATCAATTAGCTTCCCCTACATCTTCACAGAACTATTTCGTATCTAAAAGGAGTAGCCATAACCATGACTACTGTTGTCTTTCTTCTTGCACTCTCACTGTCTTTTTCTTGTGATAGGCTCCAGTTGTGATAGGTTCACAGACAATTTAGTAGTTCATCTGAGGATCAGTCCTACCCTCAGGATCCTCTTTTGTGGATTTTATCTGATTAAGCATATAAAAACAAATAATAATAATAATAATCATGGCCAGGGGAAAGGAGCTGTGAGTGTTTGGATGACATATTTAAGAAACTTACACTTTAAAAAGTCTGATGCTTTCTTTTTTGTTGTTGTTGCTTTTGCTGAGTATAATGTCACAACTCCTAAAAACTCTTGACAATTTTTCGAAAATTCTAAAAAATAAAAATAAAAACCTTGAAGTTTGTGTATTTTTGCTCTATTATGGTATGTTTTGTCAATCCACATAACTTTTATATGGATCCTAATTAGGTTGCGGCTTCAGGTAGTTAAAAATAGCCTCTTATCATATTCTCATCTGGAGAAATGCAGGACATCAGTGCAGACCCAAAAGGCATAGCAGACTTTTCTGTGTGTCTAATTAAGAGCCGAGCAGTTGAAGTGTGTCTGCTGTCCTTCTCCAGATGCCTGAATTCATAATGAACAAGTTGTATGATGAATGTGTGTTTAGTGCCTATGTGTCTCTGACCTGCCAGAACTAAACTTAATGAAACTGTCTTGGTGTAGTCCAGTTTTCTTGGAGCAAATCACCTGGATTTGAGAGAGAGAGAGAGAGAGATGGAGAGAGAGGATTGATGATTGACTTTATCCAATCTAATTAACAATTATAAATCACAAATTGTTTGTCGCAGACTGTCAAAATACATCTGGCAGGATGAGAAGCTTTATCAGTAAAGCAGTAAATCATGGTATGAAGATCTTTAAAAAGTTATAGGCCTCATATATCAATCATTTTGTAAATTTTAGTCATGTATTGTGTTTTCATAGACCAAACTGGAAAAAATATTCTTTCTAGATTTACAAAAGTTTAACTAGCTGATGTTCTTTATACTCACGCATATACAGTATCTCACAAAAGTGAGTACACCCCTCACATTTATGTAAATATGTGATTATATGTTTTCATGTGACAACACTGAAGAAATGACACTTTGCTACAATGTAAAGTAGTGAATGTACAGCTTGTGTAACAGTGTAAATTTGCTGTCCCCTCAAAATAACTCAACACATCTATTAATGTCTAAGCCTCTGGCAACAAAAATACAGAGTTGAAATGACAAAATTATGATTAAATGGTAAAAGAGCTTTTCCAAAACGTGATGTCTGCTAAAGCTTCCAGTAATGTATCTCAGACACTGAAGTGTGTCAGCTACCATAAACACCAATTCCTCCTCCTGTTATAGGGTGCAATTTATTTTGTTCTAATTGCATAGCTAGTTTTATTTCTTTTACGTTATGGATTTCTTTCAGATTGCTCCAAATTTTGAAGTCGTTAATATGAAACACAAAATTTTTCACGAAATCCATGTGTGCAAATGAAATAAATGAGCAAGTTAAACTTGTTATATGGTTCACATTAATGATTCTCCTTGTAGTAAATTTACACAAACTCAGAGATTCTTGATGGATAAGATTATTCTCATGAACTAACTGGATTTTCATGAATAACACATTTATTGTGTAAATGCTCCTGACAACATCCTTCCATCCATCTTCCATACTGCTTAGCCTACACACAACACAAGACGTGGCACCAACCCACTGCAGGTCACAATCACACACACATTTACACACTACAGATAATTTGGAAATGGCGATCAGCCTACAGCGCATATCTTTGCAAGCTCCATGCAAGCTCCATGCACACAGGGTGGAGGTGGGAATTGAACCCCGAACCCCAATTTAAATCGTACTTAACAATTTTCACAGGTGAACTTGAGCGTTACTTCGCACCGCGTTGTTGATAACAAGGTCTTATATAACCTTGGGCAGCGCACAGGTCTTAGCACTCAGTACTCCGGCGAACTTGAGCGCGGGTGTGCTGGGATATGTAGTCCGCGCCGGCACAGTGGCCGCGAGTTCACTGTGGCATTACAGAGCCCCTTCCCCCCCAAATGGCTCATTCCGGGAGCCGAACTCCTCCGAGGTGCCGGTCTGTCTGGATGAGCTGCATGGAAGTCGTCACGCAAGCTTGTGTACAGAATGTCCCGGGATGGAACCCAACACTGCTCCTCTGGGCCGTGCCCTTCCCAATCCACCAGACACTCGAGCCCCATTCTCCTGTGTCTGAAGTCCAAGATCTCCTTGACACGGTAAGCTGGGCAACCTCCGATCTCTAACGGGTCAGGCGGGGTATACTCTGGAACTGCCGTGGCTAAGGGGCCCAGTGTGACCGGCTTGAGCAGGGAGACACTGAATGAGGGGGCAATGTGGCTGTGTCTGGGAAGGTCTAGGCGGTAGGTGACTTCGTTCACCCGTTTCAGGATCCGGAAAGGGCCGGCATACTTGGGTCCCAATTTGTTGCCCGAGAGTGGTGCCTTGAGATTCTTCATTGAAAGCCATACCCTGTCCCCTGGCTGATAATCAGGGTGAGATCCGCGATGCCCCTCCGCCTTTTGTTTGGCGATGCGAGAGGTTCGTACCAGCAGTTGATCGGTGCTCTCCCAGACCTGCTCGCTGTGGCGAAACCACTCGTCCACCGCCAGGGTTGCAGTGGTGGCCGCGTTCCAGGGGAGTAGCGGCGGTTGGTAGCCCAAGACGCACTTGAATAGGGTTAGCTGTGCTGCGAAGTGTCGCAACGAATTCTGTGCGTACTCCGTCCACGGGAGGAAGTGATTCCAATCCTCCGGGCTGGTGGCGCAGAAGGTTCGGAGGAACCGGAGGATCTCCTGATTGACCCTCTCTGCCTGTCCGTTGGCCTGCGGGTGGTACCCGGATGTGAGGCCCCTATCGCTCACAATCTCCTGCGGGAGGCCAAAGTAGCGGAACACATGTTGAAACAATAGGTGGGCTGTAACGAAGGCTGATGGGAGGGCCGGAAGTGGTTTCAGGTGCAGGGACTTAGAAAAACGATCCACGACCACTAGTATAGCCGTGTTACCTTGTGAGTCCGGCAGGTCCATTAGAAAATCCGGTGCTAGTTACACATGTAGAATCATTTTAAACATTACAAGCTACACATTTAATATGTAAAGTTGATTTTGAAAAACAGAACAAAATAGAAATGTTCTTTCGCCTTTTAAATGAAAGATGAGATAATTCATGATGCAAGTTCAGTAATGAAAATATATTTTATTTATTTTTTAAAAAACGTATTTGTTCTTTGAGATGCAAATTACTAAAGTAAACCTCTTTATAAAACCATGGTTCTCAAAGTGGGGTCTATGAAGCATAACCCTATGCTATTTTCTAATTTTATTACAGCTGTGCAAAACACAACCCACCATTATTAAAGTTATTATGCTGTAAATAATGGTAACTGGAATATAATGAGAATTTTATTTAATTTTATCTTTGGGTGAAAAGTCAAGAAATTCGGAGAAAAACCCCCACAATTTTTTAATAAATATTTTTGTACACATTTAAATAATGTTTCTAATGTTGAAAGACACCCTGACTGTAAAGCATTTCAGAATTGCTATTATAAAATAATAAAATTACATAAAATTAAATAAAAACATTCCAGGTGAAAATTGCTCGGAACTGTTGATTATCAAGACAATCTACAAGAAATCTAAAATATTACAAGCTTAAAAATTGTAATACTTGCTCTATCTGTGTACATTGACATTTATTTATTTATTATTTTTTCCAAAGCGAATTACAAATGAGGAAATACAAGCAAAGTGATATATCAAGCAGAGAACAATACAAGTAGTGCTACTATACAAGATCCATTAATTGAGTTCCAGAAGAAGCAAAGTGTGCAGAGTAGAGGTGTAAGTAACAGAGTAATTATTATTATTATTATTTATTTTTTTTAGGGGTTGGTTAAGTGTTCACGGAAGAGGTGGGTCTTTAGCTGTTTCTTGAAGATGGTGACAGATTCTGCGGTCCGGATTGAGGTTGGAAGTTCATTCCACCACTGAGGAACAGTTAGTTTGAAGGTTCTTGAAAGGGACCTTGAGCCACATAGTAGGTACTACTAAGCGTCGGTCGTTAATTGATTGCAGATTGCGTGAGGGAATGTAAACCTTTAGGAGAAGGCTCAGGAGTGTAGTGTTGTAGGTTATTTAAGGTCATGGTCTTTAATACAGTGAGGAGAAATAAGTGTTTGGACACTTTTGTTACAGTTATTTAATATACTTCCTGTGTATATATCCACTTTAAATGTACATACAGTGCCTTTGACTGTGTACTCCTAAATATAAAAAAAAAGGAATATATTCATAAACGTGAACAAAGATATGATTTAAAAAATTAAATTTAAGTATCCAGGAACAAAAGTATTCAGACACCACAAATGAACAACATTAGTACTGTTTTACAAAATTACATCTTCAAGATACTTCAGGGAGTCTACGGTAAGAAGTAATTAAGTTTTTGCAGCACTGTGGGTTAATTTTGGGCCATTTCTCTTGGCAAATCATCTTCAATTCCCCAAGGTTACGAGGGTCCCATTGATGGACTTGCAATTTCAAAATCCTCCATGAGTCTTCAGTGGGAATCAAGTCAGGACATTGGCTAGGTCATGCAAAGCCTGAGTTATTTTGGCTGGTTGTTATCTTGGTCGATGAGATTAAATTCTCCTCTTATATGTCTTGGTACAACTCGCCATTTTTGTTTTCTACAATTTGCAGAGAAGCAGCTCCGTGTCATGATGCTCCCACCTCAGTAGTTCACAGTGTCTCTGCTGTTCTTGGGATTATACGTGCTCTTCTGAAAGAGTTCTGATTTCTCTAAATGCTTTTAGGCGTTCATCTCTGTGCTTCTTTTTTAGCAGAGGAGTTTAGTGTAAGGTGTAGGAATAGAGATGAATGTGGTGCAGATCACTGCTTATAGTTTTCGGGTTAACCTGTTGTTCCTGCTCATTTTGAGTGACTGCTGACTTCTTTCTTACCTTCCTTATCATTAGTTTACTGCCCATATTACCAAACTAGTTGTACTGACAGGGATGTTTAAGGTCTTCGATTGTTGTTTAATATTGCTGAGAACCTTCATCCTTGCCAAGATTGCTACTTGTTGCATGAAATCATTTCTCATGAAGTGTTTTATGACAGCAGGCGCAATTTGCACGTGAACAATTTTTGTAGCATTTTTATCTAGAACTTTATTGATTTTATGTAACTTTTACATATATATTTTTAACATATGTATATAAAGTAATATTGGGTTGCACCTTTATGATGCTGTGAGTTTTTCCCTATTGTTCCACCCCTATTCGTTCTGAGGTCTTGAGTTTATTCCATTGTGCTAGTTGAGCTGCTCAGTGGGGTAAAGTCGCCACACAACGTTACAGGTTCTACACAGTCTAAATCCCTTTCTATTGGACACTTAACCCTGCATTTCAGGTTTCCTGCACCCGAAAAGAGCCCCACTGGAGCAGCGTGCTCAGCAACCCTGGCAGGATTAAATAATGGTTATGAAAAGCATGCTGGCCAGAGATTATTGATTGATGGAGATAATGCTTATCTGATGTCTTGATGGCCCACCTTTTGGGCCTTTAAATGTCCTTGGAGATAAAAGCAAAACTAACGATTGCTGTCTGCCTGCACCATTCCTGTGGAGCACATAAAAATGCTCTCTTAGTGAATATCAGGAATCCATACGCTCCATCTCCAGAGATTGAGAGAACTTATTGAATTGGACACAAACGCTTATGGCTGTATGACTAAAAATTGCAGGTGTCTAAGGCTGTGTAAAGACAACTATCAGGTGTAAACTGGTTTATTGGTTCTGTTGAAAAGTTTAAAGAGTATGTGATATGTGACATAATAAAATATGTGATTGTATGAAAATATAAGTTATACACAAATGACAATACTGTCAAATTCCAACATTCCAACATCTTACAAAGCAAAAATGGTAAAGGAATTATATACTGTATAATAAACTAATGTGTCTTCAAAACATCAACATTCCATGTATGAACTAGGGGTAAGCATGTTTGCCTCACACTTCCAGGGTTGAGGGTTCAATTTCGGCATCCACCCTGTGTGTATGTTCTCCCAGTGCATCCAGGTACTCCGGTTTCCTCCAAGGACTTGCGATTGGCGTTTTCCAAATTGTCCATAGTGTGTCTGTGATTGCGCCTGCAATGGGTGGTAACCTGCCTCCTACCCCAAGTCCTCTGGGAAAGGCTCCAGGCCTTATTAGTCCCATAGGATAAGCGGTACAGACAATGAATAGATGGCAGCATTTTTAATTTAGCAATTAACGAGCTTTTTTTTATTTCCCTTACTTTTACTGGCACATTGCTTTTATGTTACTTTCATTATTGCCATTATAATAATTTTTTTCTACATAGAACTCTAAAGATCGACCATAAAGGCTACAATTAAAAGAACGGATCTTTATAGTAGAAAGTTATTAATTAGTTGTGTCAAAAACACAAAGGCTCCACAAAATGGTTCTTCTGTGGCATTTGTCTATAGCAGGGGTTCTCAAACAGTTTGCAGGGACATCTTTACCTGTAAAGTAAAATCCTTCAGTACAGATTTATTTCTGGAACTATTTATTATTGGAATGATTTAATTGTGTGCTGTAATATTCTGGCTTTTCATATCATTTTCATTCCTGAGCTTTTCACATACAGAACACATTAGGTACAAGTCAACATTATAGGCTAATCTTTTTTGAGATATTTAAGATTTGGATTCAAAACTCATTTAATTCATGGAAACAGTTAAACAGACTAATAACTATAAAGATTCAATAATAAATACAATAACTTTGTATTTGCCTGTAGATTTTGGTGGGGCAGGATAACTTTAATAACAACATAGCCTCAATCAAGATTAAGTCGAGAGGCTATAACATTTGAATTATGCTAAAGGCTACTCTCTTTTGAATTTTTAGTGTAACCCTGTAATATTCAGTTGTAAGTTGAAAACATACAATCATCCAGTATACATTCTGTTCAACTGTGTTCGTGGTAATATCATTAACCAGGGTTGATAGGTTTCAATAAAATTTCCAACCCAACTACTATCTCAAAAACCACACAAAAGACCTGGAACTAGCTATGGTTCTTCTTTTTCTTGGCCTTTGTGTGGGATAACAAGTATTTCACACATATTTTTGATTTATGAACATTATCCACTCTATAGTCTTTCCCTTGCCCACTCTTTGCTATATATCTTACAATAAAAAAATTTCTGTCTAACATAGAACACTGTATACATTTACAGTTTGGTTTTTGTAAAATCTCTTACATTTAATGCTGATGGCTTGCTGTAAAACAAGATCTCGGTGGCCGCTGACTATTTTTAACCTAGACCAATCTGGCAACCTGGTATTTAACATTCTGTCCGCTGGTCATTACCCAGTGAAATTGTTCAGTATGGGGCAGTGCAATTACCTATCTGATCTTCTGATAGCACTTGTTACAGTTCACATCAATTTTAACCACATGATACAATAATAAGTGCAACAATTGCGTAACGATTGAACAGAAACATTGCATCTAGAAAAGTAAACTAATTAATGGAACATGTCAAATAGCAACACTTTCTTTTTTAATTGCTGTTTACTCAAGAGAGGTAACTAGTATTTCATCCATCCATCTTCTATACCGCTTATCTTTCCTTGTGGGTCTCGGGGAACCTGGAGCCTATCCCAGGGAGCATCGGGCACAAGGCAGGGTACACCCTGGACAGGGTGCAAATCACTAGTATTTCAACATAATTTAAAATGTATGGAGTTGTAAATGAGAACTTTATGAAGATTAAGAATTGTTCGTTACCCAGAACCATCTTTGAGAAGGATATTTAGGAAACAAAATAATGTTTCTTTTTTGCCACAGGCCTAAAGAACCTTTTTTTTCACTTAGGTTTATTTTTTTTTTTTTAGTATTTTTAAGATTATATTTAAATAACAGAAAACTGATGTATTATGTCTGTAAACCCTAAACATTTACTTTATAATTGTTTTGTCTCTTTAGTTTATGTGTAACTACAGAGATATTAGAGACATATTAGAGATATTGTGATTGTTATGTGAAAGCTTTCATTTCATTGCTTTTAAACGCTATTCGATGTCCATGTCATCTACGTGAATGCACTGAAGAGTTTTCTCAGCACTGTAGACCTAGTATTTATGCCACACATTTTTGTCAATATGCCACCCATTTGTTTGGACTTCATGATAACAGCCAGTACACCTCAGAGATCCAGAGATGTAGGCGATGTGCAAATGTTTAATGTGTGGTTGCTTTAAAAAAAAGAAAAAGAAATAAAAAAAGAACAGCTTGTATGGGCTGAAAAACAACAGAAGGACTTGTGCACAATTAACAATATCTGTTTGCGTGGGGTTCTGCTATGATGAGCCAAGTTTTTTGTTGTGTTTTTTTTTTTTACCACTATCCAAAAATAAGTTTCCATTCTCCATTGTTTTAGTTCTGTATGCTAGACGCATCATTATATCGTTGTTGTTGGAGATCATTTGAGCAAATGAGTGATGTTTCTGTAAATTACTGCTGTTATGTAACGCGAAAGACCCTAAGCTGAGTTTGTCATCATTCCATTAATAACAGGCAACCGTATTTTCCGCTCAACTGGCATTAGTCCTCCCTTTACAAATCAGGGGTGTTGCTCACGTGGAGTGAATCACTACTAGACAAATTAAAATGACGACTAGAGAATGGGTGTACAAAATTAAATGACTAAACAAAGATTCTCTGACATCCAATTTTTCAGAAGGAGCTGGAAGGATATTGCTTTGCTTAGGCAAACACTTCTGCACTACAGTGCAGCTAATTACAGAGAAGGTTTGACAGACATATATGCTGTAGTTTAAGCACCAGCAGTCAAACTTTTTAATTTATACTGTATCAGTCCTTTTTTTTTTGGCTTTCCTTTCCTCAGCATCCGATCCAGGCTTCTTTATACCTTGCATCTCCACAACTGGATTCTAGACCAGAATCTGAGTGACTCATTTGGTTACTCATCCACAGATTTTTCTTTTCCTATTGGCTTCTGCTGTTCTGACATAATATTTTTTCAGCATAAAGAAAATGCCGCAATCCGGATATGTGGGCATGAAGAAAGGCCTTTTCATAGTAGCGTGGAGGAAGTGTGCTTTCTGTTCATTCCTTTCTAAAAGGCCATGAAAAAAGCAGAGGAAAGCAGCTGTGTATTTGGCAAGGTCTTTTACCATCTTTATCTCTGCCTCTTCCTCTCCTCCTCTTCAATCCTTTTGCACATCATCTGAGTCAAATATTTGGCGTAGGTGCAGTCCTGCTGGCCCATAATCTTTTTTATCATCACGCTCCGCACACTGAATCACCAACAGCAGCAACAGCAAGCCTCACATCCAGTCGTAAAGTATTCCATAAATTCAAATAAGAACTGGGTCTCCACAAATAACAGAGAAAGCTGAATGATGCTCAAAGGCTGTGAAATAATTTGGAGAGCCAGCATTGTAGTTCTGTAGTAGAATGTGAGCTTTAGGAGTACTGGAGAGTCAGAGATGGTTGAGTTTGCTCTCCAGTGCTGTTGCCAACCAGGATGGAGTCAGTATTTGCAAATGTTCAGTTATTCAAGAAAGTCTTAAAAATGAAATGTTTCATAAGTAGCTTTGGTGTATTAGTTACTAGGAAAAAATTAGCTATGTCAAGCTTTGTCAAATTGCCTGATACCACATGCTGACTACGTTTACATGAAGTGTGTTTACATGGACAACAATAATCCACTCTTATCCCGATTAAGGGCATACTTTGATTAAGAAACTAACATGTAAACTGCACTTTTTAATTACCGTATTTTCCGCACCATAAGGCGCACCGGATTATAAGGCACAGTCTCAATTACGGGGTCTATTTCTTTACTTGACCAATACATAAGGCGCACCGTATTATGAGGCGCATGCTAAAACTTTCGGTTGTTACGCCTCGGCCAGCAGATGGCACCCCAGCATGAACTAACTCTAGACACGTGACTAATCGTTTTGGATTCCGTTGGATTCGGTGATGATATCCCAGCTGTGTTGTGTTTGGTTTGATTATGTTGGGTATTTAAACCCCTCGGGGCTAAGAGCACATTGCGCATTATTGTGCTTTGTTTGAAGGTCTGTCTGAGTGCCGAATGCCTGTTTGTTTGAAGCCAGTATAGTTAGCCTTAGCCGGGGATGCTAAGCGGTGCTTGTTTGTTTGTTTTGTTCTTAAATAAAGACGGTTCTCCTGCACTTACTTATGGCCTCCAACTTTGTGACAACGGTCTACAAAAAAAGGTAACTGAAGCAAAACAGTGAGTTAAGTTGAACTTTATTCAACAAATGTTGTTTTGCAGCATACTGGTAGCATAACTACAGAGGCGTGGCGGAGGTAAGCGTACATACTTGTATGTATTACGTCAGCGGGAAATGGCCCGACAGTCAATCAAGTGGAGTCAGTCAATCATTTGTAAGTCGCTTTGGATAAAAGCGTCTGCTAAGTGAATAAATGTAATGTAATGTCAATGTAAACTCTAATCGAATTAAGACGTATGGAGTACTCCTGTTTTAATCGCATTATGGACGTGTATAACAGACATGTAAACACCTTAATCACACTGAACGTCGTGTGAGAGTTTTCACCACATCGGCCGCGTCCCAAACTGCATACTTTCCTACTATAGGCCTGTAATACATGTATCTCGGCTACTATATAGGGGTTCGTACGCGGTTTGGGACGCAGCCCATGGCTTCAAGCAGTTGTCTATTAGCACGTATAGCATGACAAATAATTAACTGCACTTAAAGCGTTTGTAAAAAAAAATAAATAAATAAAAACACCCAAAACTGTGTACGGTACCATAACGAAGACGAACTGTATGTTGATACGTGAAATTCTGGAGGGACGTCGGACGGCGTGGCGCGGTGACGTAATGACGCGGGCTGTTAATCTAATTATGATCTATAACATGTAAAACAGGAACATGACAGGAGTATTCTAAAAGTGACTCATGTAAACACCTTAATCACATTATTATCTTACTCAGAGTAAGGTCAATAATTAGATTACTGCTGTCCATGTAAACGTAGTCATGGACAGCAGGCTTAAACAGCACGCTTTATGTGCAGTTAATTATTTGTCATGCTGTATGTGCTAATAGACAACTGCTTGAAGCCATGGGCTGTGTCCCAAACCGCATACTTACTGCTATATAGTAGACGAGATACATGTATTTTTCACCACTCCAGGCCTATAGTAGGAAAGTATGCGGTTTGAGACGCAGCCGAACTCTTTTGTTCGCCGTAAATGTTGAGCACTGCCGTGTGTGATCGTGTCCTGTCGCAAAATGCGATGAAAACTCTCACACGACGTTCATAATGTGATTGAGGTGTTTACATGTCTGTAATACACGTTTATAATGTGACTAAAACAGGAGTACTCCACCTGTCTTAATTTGATTAAAGCTTAATTCGAGTAGGACCTTAATTAGATTAAGGTAAGTAAAAATTGCTGTTTACATGGTAGCTTCTTAATCAAAGTATGATCTTAATCGGGTTAAGAGTGGATTATTGTTGTCCATGTAAACGCAGCTAGTGTTGTCCATGTAAACGCAGCTAGTGTTGTCAATGTAAACGCAGCTAATGAGAATCCTGAGACTCGTCTTTGCCAATTTTGTAACAAGTTGGTGCCATGACCGGATGACACACGAATGCTTCTCTAGTGCATTATACCATCATTTGTGAACCAAGAGAAAGACTTTGCTTGTAAGATAGGCGAGCCAGCATTCTCACAGGGATTGAGAGAAGAGTGGAGGTTTTGCAGTTCAAAAGTAATTTCCACGGAAATGCACCCAATCCTGACATAAACCAATCCAGTGTTTCAGCCCTGATACTGATACTTTATGAGCAGTCAAACTGAACTGTGCAGCTTTATATACGATGTGAACAGAGATTCCTCCAAGGGCAAATAATGAGGAGAAGTCAACAATGGTGCGGTAAAGGCTGTATTGGAGTGTTAGGTGTGTTTGCAGTTTGTTTAATATGGTTGTAGATAGCATGGCAATAAGGGAAGCTGACATGATGCCCTGATGGTTCATTTGAGAGTTCCTCCCTCGTCTCTTAATGCACTTTTCTCCTGTCTCTAATATAAAGCTTTGAATCTGCTGGCATCACTCGTTTGTTTATCCATTCGCCACTTAATAGCTCACTGCTCCATTGTTTGCCACTCGCATTCACAAATGGCAGGGATGAGATGTGTTTTCAGGGCCGAGTTCGCTCAAATCAGGGAAGGCAATTGATCCCAGATTGTCTATCCTTTTGTGTCTACTGACTCTGGCCCAATTTGCTAGAGGAGAGGCCGAATGGGGAGTGCGAAGCGTGGAAGACAGACAACTGAAAGGAATTCAGCATAAAACATTATTGAGTAGACAGAACTAACTGTCAGCCTTGTCGAGTATTGAAAAGATGTGCTTTCTATTTGCCACGAGATCTTCACAAATTACGTTATATTGTTTTTTTTTTAGCCTACTGGTTGCTCGGACTGTGTTACAATAAACGTCTTCAACTGATCTGAGATGATATTCCGACAACCTCGGGTGATTGTTGTCTGTGAATAATCATGCTGCATGACTCCTTACCTTGGTTTTGTAATAAATTCCTCCTTAGGGACCTACTCTGACTTTTATGAGAATTTCTTTTAGCTATATCACTAACACTACAATCCTGAGAAGTTCACTTAATAGGTACATGCAGTACGGTTAATGTCAGTGGAACAAAATAGATAGTGTATTACTACAGATATTAGCTCTGTTACTGTGTGGAAATTACTCATGGCATTTGAGATCACTCTGTAACGCTGAGCTTGAAAAGGACCAGTGAGAGGTGTTGATGATGGGTGCAGTGCCAAAACTTTTTTGTGAGCTGATGGTTATCTCAGCAGAGGCCGATTCAAGGACATGTTTGATTGAGTATGCATTCCTCATTCTTTTTATATGCTTTATCAATTTTTCCTTTGCAAGTTATTTAATAATTGCATAATTTGTTATGTGCAGCTAAATTGTCTGATAATTATAAATTGATTCAGTAGGTAATTGTGAATTATTTAACTGAATTCAGCAGACACGTGGATCCAAAATGGTGGGAAAATGAGGCTCAGTTTGTTCCTAATTAAGCAGAAATTGGCAGATTTTAGTTTGTTGCTTGGTTCTAATGCATTAGAGGCACAGTATGAAAATACAGCTCTCTATCTCTCTCTCTTGCTCTTTAATAATTATAAATTTGTATAGCGCTTTTTTACAATGGTACATTGTCTCAAAGCAGCTTTACAGAAATATCATTTTTACATTTACAAGCGACTTACTAATGAGATCACATTCACACACCAATGGTAGCAGAGCTGCCAGCTTGCCATTGGGGGCAACTTAGGGTTCAGTGTCTTGCCCAAGGACACTTCGGCATGTGGAGTCACCCGGGCCGGAATTCGAACCGCCAACCCCACGGTTAGTGGATTAGTGGACAACCCGCTCTACCAACTGAGCCACAGCCGCCCTGTGTCTTTCTCTTGCTCTTGCTCTCTCTCTGGCACTCTCTATGTCTGGCTGTTTACCTGAGTGTGTTTCTGTTTCTCTCTATGTCTCTCAGTCTATCTATTTCTCTTTCACTGTCTCACTCTCTTTGGCTCTCTGTTTTTCTCTCTTTCTCAGTCTTACAAAATGTCTCTCTCTCTCTCTCTCTCTCTCTCTCTCTCTCTCTCTGTCTCTCACCTTCTCTTTATGTATTTCCATTTTGCTCATTCTATCTCTCTCTTTAAATCTCTTTTTTGTCTTTCTTTCCCTCTCAGTCTAACTCTTTATCTCTCTCTGTCTCTCACTCACATTGTCTTTTTGTCCTTTTTCTTGCGTTGTCTTTATCTCTGTCTTGTTTTCTTTTTTATCCCCATCATCTCCAAGCTTTTAGATGTATAAGAAGTACCCAGGATTGTCAGGGGTGTGTGTGTGTATGTCTGTATGTGTGTGTGTGTGTATGTGTGTATGTGTGTGTGTGTGTGGTGTGCATGTGCTCGCGGGAGCATGGCTTCACGGCCGAGCAAGGTTGGGCTCTGTGCCACGCTCTGCAGTGCAGGGAGTGACCCGTCTGCCAAGATGGAGGAAGCGTGAGTAGATGGATGAAGGAGTAGAGCGAAGATGACTGATCACGGTGGGGGGAAGGTAAGTATCAGATGGAAGACTCTGGGGGAGTGTGGAAAGAGAGAGCGATGCTCATGAGAAAGTGAAAGAAGAGAGAGAGAGAAATGCAGGTGAAATATCCTTTATTAGTTTGAATGAATGATCCTGATGATACTGTCAGCTACAGCTGAAATGCGGGGAAAATAAACACGGGTAGAAAAGTCAGAGGCAACTACATGCTGATTCGCTGTCAGTTTGCTAACTCAAGATATACAGTGGAGGAAATAAGTATTGAACGTGTCAACATTTTTTTCAGTAAATATATTTCCAATGAGGATATTCACATGAAAACCTTGCTATCTAAACCCTATCTGGACAGGATTAATTGTACAAGGGGTCCTGGGGTAATTTCCTATTTCATAGTTGCTCTTCTGTGACTTTATTACCGTCCAGATCGGCCATGTCAGATTTTTTTCTCAGACCTTCTCTGAGAAAATTATAGGCTGAACAGAATTACTTTCTGTTTTTTGCCAAACTCAGTGGTAGGCTGATCATGGTAGTCCTGTTCAGTTGCACATATCTTTGATTTTCTATGCAGATGTTGCCTCATGTTTGGGGGAGGGGGGGGGGTGCGGGGGGTTTGACTGCTGATGCTTGACATAAAAAAAGGATGCTTCTCTTGTATACTGTGTGCTTATTGTTATTTGTGCTTATTATTTTATGGTATTTTCAAATTGTTGCTGGAACTTTGGTTCGGCCCAAACTGAAATAAGCGTCAATGTGTCTTCTCTACTCCAGTACTTCTTTGACTGCTTGGACACCACGTTGTGAACAAAGCGTGATCATATGACCATGGGCGCAAACATCCGGGTTCGTACAAAAAATAAATACAACCCGCTAGAAACTCACTCCTATATATATATATATATATATATAAATATATATATATATATATATATATATATATA
>JAFFST010000422.1:0-42385 GCA_022414735.1 Noturus placidus | reverse complement strand
ACACAGGTGGATTCTATTTATCAACATTAGACATTTAGGTCAACATTGGATCATTCAGAGATCCTCACTGAACTTCCGGAGAGAGTTTGCTGCACTTAAGTAAAGGGGTGAAAGTAAATAATTTTGCTCGCCCAATTTTTCAGTTTTTTATTTGTTGAAAAAGTTTGAAATATCCAATAAATTTCATTCCACTTCATGATTGTGTCCCACCTGTTGTTGATTCTTCACAAAAAATGACAGTTTTATATCTTTATGTTTGAGGCCTGAAATGTGGTAAAAGTTCGAACAGTGCAAGGGGGCCGAATACTTTCACAAGGCACTGTATGAGGCTCACAGCACAAAGAAAAACTATGTTCATTAACCTGAATATGTGGTACTGCATGATGCATTTGAAATCTTCCTTCTTTCATCCTCGGTAACTTCCTGGTCTTAGTTACGGTGCTTTAAATTAGGCTACTAGCTTGTTTAATATTTTGGAAAATAGAACCAGCTAAATTTTTTAGAAAATATTGCAGGCAGATTCAAATGATAAAAATAACTGATTAAAAAAAAAAAAAACCAACATGCACATCAGTACTTTATGACCTGGAGAGATGTAGCTGAGGTTGAGGAACAGTCAGAGACAGAATTTCACACACCATACTGTCACGGATTTCCCCTCGCGGCTGATTCCCGGAGCATTTAGTGCGACAGAGCGCATTTCCATGTTGTCATTGATTTTGTTTACTGTTACACATGTGTTTTGTTTTGGTTTCTGTCCTGTCTTTGCCCCCTTAATGTTATTGGTTGTCTCCTAATGTGTCTCAGCTGTTCATGTTTTACCCTTGATTACGTATAGTATTTAAACCCCCCATGTATCCTTGTTTGGGGCGAAGTACTCTGTGTTTTTTGTGTGTTTATCGCCAGATCCCTACAGAGCCTTTGATCTTGTTTCTGAGGTTTTGATCCTGTTTTGTCCTCGCGTTTCTTGATTCTTGTCTAAGTCTAGTTAATGTCGTTTGCCGATTGCCTGACCCCTCACCTGTTTTGTGACTGTGAGATTGCCCTATGTTTTGGATTTGTTTGCCTGTCTCTTAAATAAAAGCTTTAACTGCATTTGCATCTGTCTCCAACCCCATTACCTGACACACACTGACAGCTCTGGCATTTCTACATCTGTTTTTTCCAGTGTTTCTGGAGACATAGTAATATGGTTTATATTTAATGACACATGATTTTAGGCCACACCCACTTCTGGTTTAAATACAAATGCAGATATAGATACTTGGAGCACTAAAGAGATACTGATACAGACAATGACATTGTGTTACATCCCTAAGGCAGACGTGTGTGTTTAACGAAGGCTAATATCTGATACCTGCTGTTGAGCTAGCATACACAGAAACACGCAGATTTCTGTGTTTACAGCAAAATACACTTTCTGGTTAATACCTGTGTCTACCAGTGACGCACTTTGATGGTGTGACTTCTGTAGATTATATTCTATCGCTTTTCTTGCTATAGAAGAAATATAAATAGATAACGTTTCTTGCAAGTGTATTTGTTACATCACTACTGCAATTTTACATTTTAAGTGGTTTGACAAAGTGGACTACATTACAACTTCAGGATACCTGCAGGATACCCTGTTGTGGATTTAAATGAGCCCAAAAGCACAATTTATGCTGAGCTGCTACAGATCTCCAGGTAGTGTGTGTCACACCATGCTTTTGCAATAGTCAGCATCCCAGCAGTCTCCTACTGTGCATTTCTCTGCATTTATTTGCAGGCTACTTGTGCATTTTTTTTGCTCTGAGCAGCTGTGTTAATCTTGCGCAGTACATTTGTTTTCTGATCAGCTCATGTGACAGGTGAAGCTTCCCATGGTGTCACTCGGTGGTTAGGTGCTCACCAGGCCGGGAGCTGCAAAGCGTCAGTCCAAATTAGCTTTACTGCTGCTTCACAAATTTAGCCTTTAACATTGGAGACACATTCCATATTAATTGAGCACTTAAGAAGGCATAAAGTGAGTTATTTTTCAACTGACAGACGAGCTCTCGCAGTGCAAACCCCTCACAGGAATATATCTAACCATCAGCAGGCCAGTTATTCATCTGCACTATCTGCATTTATTTGTGCACTACGTTTAACTCACAGAGCTTTCTGGAAGAAAATTCCTATTCATCAGCGTGTGCCTAGCCGGCAGCCTGTGTTTTTCCCTCTGAGATATTGGCACGTTGGTGGGGTTCATGGTTTTGGATTGAGATGAATTGTTCTGATGTTTAGATGCTGAAACAATAAGCAGATATAGGACTGTATTTAAAGAACTAAAATTAATGTGTGTGTATTTCAGCTGTAATTAAGCACACTTCATGAAACTTAATCAGAAGTGACACCAATTAGTCAGGATAAAAACATCATAATTCTTCATATTCAGTATGTCAATATTTAGTATATCTATGTTTTGAGTTGCACCAGTGAGGATGACAAAGCAGAGGCACTGTGGCTTAGTGGTTTGCACATTTGCTTCACACCTCTGAGGGTTGTGGATTGTACTACTACTACCTATGGCCAGAGCCATATCACCCTGCAGTTCTCACTTGGTTTCCCATTAAAGTTAAACAGCATTGAGCCTGCACAGTACCTGGATGGTAGTCTTTCTGGGAAAATTAAGCTTGCTGCTGGAAGTGGTGTAAGGGGGGCCACCAGGGTCTGTGTTTGGTCTGTGTAGGTTATATTGCTCCAGTATAGTGACGGGGACACTATACTGTAAAATCAGCACTGTCTTTTGGATGAGACGTTAAACCAACTCTGTGGTCATTAAGAATCCCTTCTTGTAAAGCGTGGGCTATAAACCCAGTGTCCTGGCAAAATTCCCCTCGTTGGCCCTTATCTATCATAGCCCCCTATTAATCTCCATCCCTGTATTGGCTACATCACTCCCCCCCCCCCCCCCCCCCCCCCCCACCAATAGCTGGTGTCCGGTGAGCATTATGACGCACTATGGCTGCTGTCACATTATCCAAGTGGATGCTGGTGGATGGTGGTATATAAAGCGCTTTGAGTGCCTACGATTGCGCTATATAAAATGTAAGGAATTATTATTACATTAGTTTACAAGGACTTTGTAATATGATGAAATAATCAATAATAATAATTAATATTGTGATGTTTTTTGTTGTTTTTTTATCCCAACTAATTCTGAATGATATTGTGCAAGGCAAAATCTACATTAGTCCAGATTTAAGAATTTAAACTATTCTTTATTCTTCCTCCTGTTTTTTGTTTTGTTTTTGTATTTGTTTTTTTTTTTTATATGGTATTGAGTGTATAGAAAGCATTCAACAACACCATGCACACACTGAATATAACAGGATTATTCACACCAGATGTGTGTGCGCGTGTGTGCATGCGTGCGTGTGTGTGTGTGTGTGTGTGTGTGTTTGTTTGTTAAACTAAGGCTGATGTTGAGCCACCTTCTGTTGAGATATATATACAGAGACACATTTGTATAGGTAAATATAAATTCAGGGAAAAGTGGATGTAGATTTTGTCTTTTTCTTGCTGCAGTATTAACATAAATAGAGAATTTTCCTCATGAATGGTGTTTTTACATTTAGAATACTGTATAATCAGTGCACATAAGCCCATTAAATTACATTCTGATTCGGAAGACTTGATTGTCCATCACTAAAAGAAAGAAATTTGTTTGTTTATTTGTTTAAACATTTACAAGCAGTAGCAGAATATTATGAAAATTACCTTGTTCAGTAGTTCATTATATTGACTGCAAAGAGAATTAATTTTTATTTTTTTTTTTGATAGAGGCTGTTTCTCCTCTGCTGTATGTGATTAGGATGTGGACCTGAGTCATGCTTCAACTGGCAGCTTCTGATGAGCTTATGCAGGGTGTTTGCATTTTCATAAGAAGGCTTAATTTGTCTAGAAAGAGATTACTGAAATTACAAATTAAAGGGCTATAAAAAAATAAATAAATGTATAGTGGTCTGGGAAAACTCATCTAATGTCACTGGAAAAAGGAAATATTTGTGTTCGAATTACAAATTCTTGTTGGAAGCAGCTGATTCAGTAATTTATTACACCCAATTATTACACCAGCCACCACTAGTTAATACATGTCTGTAACAGTAAATCTACATTTACATCAATCTACACTCTACATTTTGACCTGTTTGAAGAGAATGTATTTACAAACTGTGTAAACTGTAAATCTGAAAATACACACAGCTTCACTTGGTACCTAAAGCTGATCAATGTGAAGCTAAAGCACTTCATTAGTTTGCTGTGATATATGAACTCAGCTTTCCTGACTTGGCTTGAGGCAGCTGTTAGCCTGGGGTCAATTTATTAAACAAGACTCTCCCCTGATTATTTTAATAGGTTACTACAGCATCCACAGTCTTGTTGGTGCAACGTGGAGCATGCTTGTGTTTTTCCCCCAACAACATAACACAGAAGTTGTTGCTAGGAAACACTATTACTTAAGGATAAGGAAGGATGCCATCATTTTTGTAGATGATACCATAATGATAGTTTGATGCTTTTACATGGAAAAAGACGTTTCTTTTAGCAATGTTCACAACTCTGGTTATATCAGTTCTTTTATTCTGAAGTTTTTTTGTTTTTATTACAAATGATGCAACATTGATCTTTTATAAATGTCTACAGCATATAATAGTAACACAATGAACGAAACACAAAAGAAGCACTAAAGCCGAGATGAAATGTAGTCATTTGATTCTTCTTTGTGTTTGATGGAATGTTGTGGTAAGTGGTGAATTTTTTAGGTTCATCGCGTTTTCTATTCAGTCGAATTACGGTATGTGCAGATATAAATGTTGAAATGGTATTGCATCGTGCTTTCATGATATTACAACATGCCAAATTATTATCAACTCCTATAGAGGTATTGTTCAGAATTGGTTGATTTTTGTGGCTGGTGTTTTTGTAGAAAGGCTTAAATCCAACAGACGTTATAAGAATTGGATTTTGCTACTTAGCACTTCCAAACAGAAGCGTCTGGAGAATTTGGTTGGAGAAAAACTCTAGTACACTGACATTATTTGAGCCGTTTTTGGCCTATCCCCTCTGTCAATACCACCATTTCAATAATTGGTACAAGGAGATCCTGTTCTTGGATCTCCTTGTACCGATATATGCATCTGATGTGTGCATTTGATGTGTGACATAATTGCAGGAAATATACACCAAGAGTCTCTGTCAGAAGGAAAGTAAAAAGCTCTGGCTGAAAGTGTACATTCACTCACGCAATCACTATTTACTCTATCGGCTGTACTGCAGACCGTAATGGATTTTCAACAACACTTCCTGGAAAGACGTTGTGACCTGCAGTAGCATAAACATAGGGAACATCTTCAATAGGGCTGGCGGCGTCATCATAAGACTCATATCAATGTCTGCGTTGTGTCATGGTGAAATTGTCGATAATTCCACTGCTAAAGATTAATATTACTGTCAGCTAACCGTTGTGTTAAGGGAGATTTTCTGTATTAAAAAGATAAACATCTGCTGGTTGAGTTTAAAGAGTGGCCAATTAAAATTCCAGCTAAAAGAAATAGCTATGCAATGTGGTGCATTTATGCTGAAGTAGTGTTTACACTGGATTTACAATGCACTGTGGGTAATAATATAATGAACTACCTGAGGAATGCGATTGTCCACTGAGCATTCGATCTGCACTACAAAATGGCTGACACCCAAATAGTGCATTATGTGATAAACAGGGAATGAATTCAGACTCTGAATATGGTGCCAGTTTTCATTGGTGTAATCCAGCTCAAAGAAATATGAAGAGATGTTTTTATTTATATGTGGGAGAAAGACAAAAGACAGCCTTGCAGACGGTGATCCTAAAATCTCTGATTGTTGTAACTAAGGCTTGGTCAACATGAAGATTGCATATGGTCTCCATGCTTTGGAGGGTTCCTCCAGGTACTCCGGTTTCCTCCTCCAGTTCAAAGACATGAGTTGTAGGCTAATTGGCATTGCAGAAAAGTGTGTGAATGTGTATGCGATTGGGCAACGGTTTGGCACCCAGTCCAGGGTGTCCCTCGCCTTGTGCCAAGAGTTCTCCGGGATAGGCTCCAGGCTTCCCGTGACCTAGGATAAACGGAATGGGATATGGATGGATTTATGGATGAATGTGGAGAAATTTTGTGTGGGCAGTGAAAGCATGTGTTTTTGATAATACTGATGTAAGAGCGTGAACCTACAGATGCACATTGCAATTTTGCATGATTTATTAACCTGATGACCAGGTTATAACTTTGTTTAATGGTTTTTAAATCTTATTTAGTAAAATGTTTGCAAATTAGTTTCCATTTCTTGTGTAACGGTACCAAAATACGATACATGCTATAGTGGTCCTGAATCCACTGATCTGGTTGTACAAATTTTTGGATAAGAAATGGGCAAATTATCAGCTGGTGGACAATTTTCAGTCACAGACTGTTGTCTCAATACAAATTCTATAGTTATGCTACTAAGCTGTCGAGCAAATATGTTAATTATGATTCATAAATATTGAATCATAATGATTCATAGTTTTAGGGCAGATACAGACAGGTCCATAAATATTTTGACATTTAAAAAGTTGTTGTTGTTTTAGTTGTCTACAGCAGTATATTAAACTACAGTAATTAGTGAATATGAGCTCAAACACAAAATAACCTAACATGATATTACTCATCCGTCTTTCCGCTTAGAAGATACAACAACCATTTCTTAACCTAAAACCTATTGTGGAATTCTGAAACCAGGCATTTGAATAAGAAAATACACTTATATTTGAACACTGAATAAATTATGATTTGTGAGGTTTGAGAAGACTATTCTCTTAAAATCGTGTGCTTTCTGGTTTACTCAGTGATGCAGATGCTTTTCTCTAAAGCTGAACAGTTAAGGTTTAGGGGTTTTGTTCAGTGGAATTCCTGGCAGTCTGGTTATTCCTTCTGGCCACAAGCACAGAAGCTTGACCACAACTCTATGAACTTTCACACTTTGACTAATGCATACACTTGTGAACATCAGATTTTTGTCTCTTTCTTTTTTTCTTTGCACAGATGCATTTCTCTGGAGCAGCATCAACAAAACATTATTATTATCCATCCATCCTTCCATCCATCCTCTACCGCTTACTCCTTTTCAGGGTCACGGGGAACCTGGAGCCTATCCCAGGAAGCATCGGGCACAAGGCGCGGTACACCCTGGACAGGGTGCCAGTCCATTGCAGGGAACACTCACATACACACTCACACACCCATTCATACACTACGGACACTTTAGACACACCAATCAGCCTACCATGCATGTCTTTGGACTGGGGGAGGAAACCGGAGTACCCGGAGGAAACCCCCGACACACGGGGAGAACATGCAAACTCCGCACACACGTGGCCTCAGCGGGACTCGAGCCCCGGACCCTGGAGGTGTGAGGCGAACGTGCTAACCATTAAGCCACCGTGTGCCCATTATTATTATTATTATTATTATTATTATTATTCTATAGTGTATGAATGTGTGTGTGAGCGTGTATGTGATTGTGCCCTGCGATGGACTGGCACCCTGTCCAGGGTGTACCCCGCCTTGTGCCCGATGCTCCCTGGGATAGGCTCCAGGTTCCCCGTGACCCTGAAAGGGAGTAAGCGGTTGAAGATGAATGGAATTATGATGATGTAATTTATTTATAGGGCTCTTTTCATACGTGGGATAGTTCAAGTTAATGTAATATAAAATAATGAAAATATAATATATAAATATATATAATAATACTAAAATAAGTGATAAACACGTGATATTCTTCAAGACAAGTCTGTGTATCACAGTGTAAATTAAGCAGTACTTAGTTCATTTAATCTGGTAGGTTTATACAGTTTCATGTGGTCTAACTATACTAATGTTAGCCATGTTAACCATCATATCTAAATCAGAGATGCCCTTGTGTTAATAGCAAACACTAATGGACATGTCAGTTTGTAACGTTACTGCATGCCAGCAGCACACCCATTTTGTGGATCTATATATGCTAATTTACCTGCCAGTGTTCACTCAAGGTCTCTATGCTAATGCATAGTAGCATGTCGTGCTCTCCTTAGCAGCCTTACTGCATATCCAGAACTTTTCGATTTCAAATCAATTGTTGGTTCTTGTGGTACACAAAATGGGCATCTTGAGCCATTCTGTAATTCAGTGTAAATATTGTTTGCTATTTAATCAATAATTCATTTGTTCGAATAATGCTGTAAGACTGTAACTAATGTTATATTTTGGTGGGGTTGATGAGGAACTCTTCTTGGAATATGTTCAGCGCTTAGTCCATGACAACCTGGATAACCATGTAAACCCTAGGACCCACTATAGAAATGAACCTGATTACCAGATTCACCTCATAGCTGCAGATGGATGGAAATGTACTTGCATGCGTTAAATATACATATTCATGGATGGTTGAACTGATGGATGGATAGTTAGTTAAACAGACAGATTAAATAGACCTACTAGATGGATAAATGGAAATACATATGTGTATATATTATGGATGGATCGAAAAATATGTGCACATGGATGCACATTTTCATTTTATGGCTTTTAGCAGACACCCTTATCCAGAGCAACATACATTTATCTCATTTATACATCTAAGGGCCCTGCTCAAGGAACCAACAGTGGCAGCTCGGTGGTACTGGGGTTTGACCTCATGACCTTCTGAACTGTAGCCTAATGTCCTAACCACTTAGCTACCAATGGCTAAATGAATAATGAACAGATGGACAGACAAATTCAATTCAGTTCAGTTTTATTTGTATAGCACTTTTAACAATGTGCATTGTCCCAAAGCAGCTTTACAGAAATATATACATTCAGGATATAGATTTTAAATGTATGAGTTTATCTGTAATGATCAAGCCAGATGCCACGATGTAGATGGATGTAGAATGAGTTGGTAGATGATGGATGAATAAATGAATGGGTAAACATGTACAGTATCTCACAAACGTGAATACACCGCTAACATTTTTGTGAATATTTGATTACCGGTATATCTTTTCAAGTGAACAGGCCTCGCCATGGTCGACCAAAGAAGTTGAGTGCACGTGCTCAGCGTCATATCCAGAGGTTATCTGTGGGAAATATGTAATGTATGAGTGCTGCCAGCATTGCTGCAGAGGTTGAAGGGGGGGCAGCCTGTCAGTGCTCAGACCATACGCCACACACTTCATCAAATTGGTCTGCATAGCTGTCGTCCCAGAAGGAAGTCTCTTCTAAAGATGATGCACAAGAAAGTCCACAAACAGTTTGCTGAAGACAAGCAGACTAAGGACATGGATTACTGGAACCATGTCCTGTGGTCTGATGAGACCAAGATAGACTTATTTGGTTCAGATAGTGTCAAGCGTGTTTGGCGACAACCAGGTGAGGAGTACAAAGACAAGTGTGTGTTGCCTACAGTCAAGCATGGTGGTGGGAGTGTCATGGTCTGGGGCTGCATGAGTGCTGCCGGCACTGGGGAGCTACAGTTCATTGACGGAACCATGAATGACAACATGTACTGTGACATCCTGAAGCAGAGAATGATCAGCATGCAGTATTCCAGCATTATAACGACCCCAAACACACCTCCAAGATGACCACTGCCTTGCTAAAGAAGCTGAAGGTGAAGGTGATGGACTGGCCAAGCATGTCTCCAGACCTAAACACTGTTGAGCATCTGTGGGACATCCTCAAATGGAAGGTGGAGGAGCACAAGGTGTCTAACCTCCACCAGCTCTGTGATGTCATCATGGAGTGGAAGAGGACTCCAGTGGCTACCTGTGAAGCTCTGGTGAACTCCATGCCCAAGAGGGTTAAGGCAGTGCTGGAAAATAATGGTGGCCACACAAAATATTGACACTTTGGGCCCAATTTGGAAATTTTCACTTAGGGGTGTATTTACTTTTGTTGCCAGCGGTTTAGACATTAATCGCTGTGTGTTGAGTTATTTTGAGGGGACAGCAAATTTACACTGTTACACAAGCTGTACACTCACTACTTTACATTGTAGCAAAGTGTCATTTCTTCAGTGTTGTCACATGAAAAGATATAATCAAATATTTACAAAAATGTGAGGGGTGTACTCACCTTTGTGAGATACTGTAGTTCAATGGATAAATTGCTAGAAACATTCATACATGCAAAGAATGGATTAATATATGTAAATGGGTAAATGTATATGGTTTAATAAATAGGTGAATGAATGGAGGGATGGATGGATGGAATGATAGGCAGATCAATAAATGTGAATGGATTAATAAATATCTAAATGGATGAATAGTTCGAAAATCAATAGAGGAATAAATGGGTGTGTGGCTAGATAAGGAGGTAGACGGATATATGTATGCATGGATGGACATGTATAGGTTAATAGATAAATGTGTATGGATTAATAAATAGGTGCATGTTTAATATTTGTATATGGACGGCCGAGATGGATGCAAGGATAGGTGGATGGATAAATGGACCAACAAGTACCAAGAAACATGGACAATTAGATGGCTAGATGGATGGATGGATGGATAGATGGGTAGATAGATAGATAGAAAAAAAGTATTTATGGTTACGTCAGTAAACAGATGGACAGATATTTGGATGTATAGATGGATAGACAGATATAGTTTAAGGAAGGTTATAATTGATTGTGGTGTAAGAGGCTCTTCCCACTGCTTACAGACACTGGTGCAGTAGGTCAGTGTTTGTGCAGGGAACGGATGGGGATGGCACGCTGCTGTGAGTGTGCTTGTGGCTGCTTCACTGAGAGGAAGATGTATCCGGTGTCAGTGAGATGAAGAGCAGCGTGGGCCTGTGGGCTGCTATACACTCTGGACCATCTGTACACAAATTCTGCCAGACGTCAAACTCTGGAGTAACACTTCAGCACTCAGCGGGCCTGCTCCCCCCAGCTACAGCTGACCTCCTGCCTTCCTGCATGTCACACAGACTCTGGGTGTTTTTCATGTGTCTGCACTGATAGGTGAGGTGGGTCTGCTTGATTCGGTCATTTTAACTATGAATTGATTTTTAGTTTTTGAATCATCACCAAGCATAGCTGAACATGTGGAGCATATGCATAATTAGGTGATGAAGCATAGTGTTTTAAAAGCAACCTAAGAAAGCTTTAATAGTTGAAAATCTAATTATAATCTGAGAGTGTATCAAAAAAAAAAACACACACAATGAATTTAATTGTGAAGCCGATTATTACTAGGAAATGAGTTGGAGTGATGTGTTTTTTTAAAGAAGAAAACAAGAGTGTGTTTGTGTTTGTTTTTTTTTTTTTTTTTTTTTTTTTAACTGGTTAAGATATTCGACTTCTGATAGGAAAGTGATAAATTCAAATCCCAGCACATAATCCCAGAACTGCCAAGATGCCACTGCAGGGCTCTTGAGCAAGGCCCTAAACTAAACCCTCAGTTGTATAAATGAGATAAATGTCAATTAAAAAAATTAATCAATTCATATTTTCCTTGAAACGTGGAAGAGTTTGAGTATCACTGTTAATTTTTACATTTTATACTGTTACACCACTAATATAGATTGGTCCATTAAACAGTTATTATATATAATGGCTGTATCTTATAGAGTGTAACCATGACAACAAACATAAATAACTGTTCAGGCAATGCCTATATTGGTGCTCAGTTATTGCCTTCACTATCATGCCACTAAATGTGAGTTAAAGGAAATACTGTGACAGATTTAAGCAGAAAGGAATTGTTTATAGAGTATAAAGCAGGGAATTTTTTTTAACTGAAAGAGAAGAGGAAAGAGCAAGATGTAACGATAGCAACAACCGCATAATAGAAGCCTATTGATATGTTGACGGGGCTAGATAGTTAACAAAATGATATAACAGTTTGTGATTTTTTTGTCCATCATTGAGTCATAAGTAAAACATTATGTAAAAGGTTTGTGTTCTTGTTTTTCTTTGCTTTGCTTTGCTTTGCTTTTTTTAAAACAACAAAATGAAAAAGTTTAAGTAGTGATAAAATTGAATTGTATGAGGGAAGGTGAAGCCCTCAGAAATGTCTCAATATGAAAAAGGAACAGAGGCCAAAAACACCACATCACAAAGCACTTGCATTTGCCATGATTCCATAGTTGCTCATTGTGCCTGAAACACATTATAACACGTTTTGTTAATATCAATAAAAGTATAAACAATGCATCTTAGGACAGTCATAAATGTTGAGAAACATTTATAGTGAGTTTAATTTATCTTACAGAAAAATCTCATACATTTCACACGACCGTACGTTTTTTTTCCACGTACCGTATGATTATGTGAACCAAATGTGACCACATGTGAACGTGTATTTCAGTGTTATGCCCAGAAATTGCACATACATCAACTCACAGTAAGTAAACATTTGACATCATATGAACAATATGCGATCACGTGGAAAAGAATTATTCACGTGGGAAAATCACGTGGGGGAAAAATAAAGCCGTACGGGTGGAAAAAAAGAACATGTGAAATGAACTCATTTAATTAAGTATCATGTGAATAATAAAAACAAATGCACTACATGTGAAAAATGTGCGCAACATAGCATGTGACGTGTCTAAAGAAATCACATTTGTAAGTTTCACATCATGAGTCATGTGACTTTTTTTATATGTGACTTTTCTGTTCCTTGAACTGAAGGCATAAAGTTATATGCTGTGATTGTTTTGTTTTGAGCAAAATTCAGATTTTGTTTTTATTACTCGAGCTATTTCAGAGCACTTGTATTTTATGAGATACACTGACTTAAACCTTGGAATAAAATATTTTTCTTCAAGTGGACATTTACTGTATTTATGGTGTTTTATAAGTTGATTTAGTGCAGTGTTTATCCGTGTACCCCCCACTGGTTCTACAAAGAGAGTAAGCATTTTTTGTCTACTTTATTGCTCATATATTTATATGGTCATCATTAATCAAACCCTAATGTTGGCTGAGTCGTCGACTGCCTGATTAAGTAGCTACAGCATAAGGTCAGATATTTCAAATAGGTATTAATAGTGTTTAGGTTGTCAGTTTACACAAATAGACAAATTGGCATTAAGGCCTGTGTTTCGTGCCAGGCACATAAAACCCAAATTCCAGTACAAATAACTGGTCATGGAAAATTAACCTTAACTTCTTTTACTGTGGAACAATCTAAAGCTGTTCTCCAGAGGCATCATTTCATGGTAATACCTGAACAGGCAGGCAGCTTCCAGTAACCGTTGTCTGAACCACACTAATTTCCTCTAATCTAGCTTTCTCACCTTGCCTCCTGACTCTAATCACCTCGCTCAGAGCGAAAGGCAGCGCTTAAACGAACCGTCTCGCAGGGTCATTAGGAAAAGGTAAATTATTCATTACAAAATGTGCAATCCCAGTGGAGCGTTAAGCACTAGGTTTCTGAGGCTGCTGTGAAAAGGGCAGTGCAGGAATTTCTCATCCTTTCTTTCGAAAGATTAACTGCGGCTCGATGGATCTCTTGAAGGGCATGTAATATCAAGCTTTGTGTTTGTACTCCTCCCTCCCCCCTCACCGATGCATTTCTTGCATGTTAGATACATGCTAATGAATGCAGCATTTAGGACATTAAGGTATAAGTTTATTTCCTGCTGTCTCTAGGGGCTGTTGGCAAGGAAACAACGGTGCTAGACAAGATTCATAAAATGAAAATGGATGTCGTTATTAACAGGAGATTTTGTCCTTGTCTTGTTTAGCACTGACTCCTCCCATGATACTGGTGCAGCCAGAGCATCTGGGTTCATGAGATCACTCCGCATTAGTGCTGTCACCTCCATGTCGTGTTGTAACTGTAGTCATTTAAAGGAAGGAAAATGGTGTGCTCTGCGATTTCAGTCTGATTTATCCTGTGTGATGTGTAATCCTTTACATTTATTTGACCAATGTGAACATAGAAAATTGAGAGAGTTAATTGTATGACAAGGTTCTGCTATGGGATTACTGAGCCATTTCAGCATTTTTATTTTTAGATTTTTTTTTTAAGCCAAAAAAAACCCATGACTGGATATATACAGAGTTCATGCGAAATCTTGCGCTTAGGTTGCATGTGTGTTATTTTAGATTTTCCTGTAAGACATTTTTAAAGGTGTCACCTTTCTATAACTATAGCTAACCATATAGTACATTAAAAAAAAAAAAAATTAAGAAATCTATATGTTTATTGAGCCAAGTTTTTATATCAGTAATGCTGAATTTGTGATCCAGATACACACTGAGGATATAGAGCAAAAGGCACCCTATTTTATTTAATACAAACTCTGTTATCGCTTTTTGATTTTATGACTTCTACATTATCAAGTCAGTACAGAAAACATTTTAGACTCCCAAACGTTAGTTTTCTAGCACAAAATTAAATGTTACAGAAAAATGTTTGTATGTCAGTAAAGAAAGCAGAATATTACGTCCGAGACCACTTCTCAGAAAAAAATATACACTTATTGAAGGCTGCTGGGTTTTGCTGCGAAAATAAGAAGCAAGTACGACAGTCAAAGTCTCCAGAGGAACTGTAGCTGGTTCTTCAAGATGCTCAGTAAAACTTACAGCTCATTTCCTTATAAAACTGCACTAATTGTACCGAAGACTACTATTTATTTTATTTGTCACACAAATATTGACTTTATTTCATTTATTACTGTTTACCGCTCTTTACTCTGTTTTTTCTTAATGTATAAACATTTAATTTCATTATTTTGAAGGCATCTTTGCTCTACAGTATTTCTTTGCATGTGCCTAAAACGTTTGCACAGTAATGTAAGGAATGTAATTATAAATTACTTTTAATACTCCCATGTAAGAAGCAAATAAATCAAAGTGAATGGTTCTTGTATCATTAAAGGTTGTCCATTTACATATTATCAGCTGCTAGTTAAATATCATGATTTAAGCGGTAGTGTATCTTCATATACACACAGTATGTCATATTAATGACTATTACGTATGGTTATAAAAAATTAAGTAGACTAATTGGTAGCCTCCCAGCCAGCTCCATTAAACCTCCCAGCCAGCTCCATTAAACCCCTTCAGATGATTCAGAATGCAGCAGCATGCCTTGTTTTCCACCAGCCCAAAAGAACCCATGTCCCACACCTCTTCATCTCTCTCCACTGGCTTCCTGTAGCCGCCCATATCAAATTCAAGGCCTTGATGCTCATGATCTTGTCTGGAACAGCACCCTCCAACCTCAACACCCTCCTTCAGGTTTATGTTCCCTCACGCAACCTGTGATCAGTTAATGACCGACGCCTGGTAGTGCCTACTCAGCAAGGCACGAGTTCTCTTTCCTGGATCCTCGAACTGACTGTCCTTTAATGGTGAATGAATTTCCAATCCATAAAGCAAAGTCTGTCACTATCTTCAAAAAACAGCTAAAGACCCACCTCTTCCGTAAACACTTAACTAACCCCTAACTTGCCTCTCCAACCCCACTCCCTTATATATTAGCAAAAAAATACATTCCACACGTACACCTCTACTCTGCACACTTTGCATCTCTAGAACTCAATTATAAAGCTTGTATGGTAGCACTACTTGTATTGTTCTCTGCTTGATATATGGCTTTGCTTGTATTTCCTCATGTGTAAGTCACTTTGGATAAAAGCATCTGCTAAATAAATAAATGTACATGTAGTGATGTTAAATAGTCAGGGCAGTAGAAAAAACAGCAGGAAAAAATAGCAGGCCAAATGTACTTTGTTAGTCTAGAAATATTTCAAGCTAGTTGAAGCCAAGTCTACCATCAATTAAAAGTCTGCTTTTTTTCCTTTTGCTGTACTGCCATGTTAACACTTCGATATCACTTTGCATGAAGTGGAGAAGTGTGCTCCAGTCTATTTTTAATCCTGCTCCTACCTGATCCCAAAGGAATTCCTTCTGCAGTTATTTTTGTTGTCCGTTAAAGCTAAATAGAAGTACGCTGGGTCAAGGTGAATCCTATCGTCACCAATGCTGCGTGAAATCATACTTTCAGAGCCATGAGTTGCACATTACTATCCAGTCCCAGTCAGCCAGTTTAGACTCCATCAGCGAAGTACATGTCAACTCAGAGGCGGGCCCAGATTTGTTTTCAGACACTTCAAAGGCCAGAGTTGAACATGGCAGAAATCATTCCAGACGCAGCTGTAGACATCACACCCTCCATCAATCGTTAAACTATAAGGAGCTCCCATGTTGTGCACTCTGAGTTTCAGAAACAACAATTTCAGGTGAGCTGGCAGGTCATAGTATCATAAACAGTTTTATTCATATGCAGATTTATTCATTTATTTGATTTATGTACTTCTGCAGCCTAAAAAAGCATTGAAGCTGGAATTTTTATTTGAAGCCTATGTATGTCTGTTAATTAAAGTGAGGTTTGTTGTGACCTTTGCTTCACAAATTAAATTAATAATCTAAAATAGTAATGGCCTGAAATAGTTTTTGCTTTACCTATGGAGTTTAATTATGTCTACTTGTCATCTAGTCAAAGACTTAAATTACTGATACTGGCTACTGTATTTACAGATGGAAGGCAACATAAGATAACATCACTCACCCAGAGAAGAACCTGAAGTGTCAATTTCTTTGTGCCGCACACCTATTTTGCCTTGTTACCTGTCCTGCCCCATGCTCAGTGTGAGTCCTGACAAATGAGCGTCCTACTTTGTGAGCTATGTCCATAAGGGTGGTCAGCCTCAGCATGATCACAGTAGGAAGTTGAGTCCAGCTGTATCGTGTTCCTGCTGACCTATCCTCTACTTCCCGCTCTGATGATTTATGCTTTAGCTTTTGCGTCTGTGACAAATAGCCGAGCTCTAAAAGCCCTGTCCGTGGTGCTGAAACCCCTCTGTTGATATATAGCCATGCCTGCCTGATAAATCCCCCACATCATTCGCATTGTGACGGTGATTCATCACCTGTGGGTGTTTGGCGATTGGGAATTCATATTGGATTTTTAATGAAAAAGAATATAATGCAATTTGACATCAATAAGTTTTGTGATAGCCCCTATTTCCTTTCTACCTCCTCCACTCTCATACATCTCTAGTCGTCAGCCATGCACGTGAAGCCATCAGTAACCCCACAAACACAATGATGGGAGCTAAAGCCAATTTCTTCAAAGACATTTGATGTGTGTTTGTGCTGTGTGATGTTAAGTATGCATACTCCATATACTGAGTTTTTAAGCAAGCATCTGATTTGCACTATATGTTTAAAAAAGAAGCAAAAAAATGGCATCAACTCAAAGAGAATATTGTTTTTAAAAAAGGGGGGAAAGGCTGATTATGTTTTTTTTAACTGGTTAAATAAGTCTTGTTTAAAAAATAGAAAAAAAAGTCTAGTTCACAGTTTTTTGTATAAATGTATTTTTTCCCCACAAAGTGTTGTACATCGTGTTGTGATCTACTCTATGAACATAGTGGATCGTAAAGTTAACTTTGTTTACTTTCCCACTGAGACAGAGCAAAGAGTATTGCTACAAGCCCACAATAGAAACAAAAGCCACTGTGGAGTTGCATTATACATGAACAGTCAGGCATCTGGACACAACCTTTCATGTTCTGTGCCTTGATCCTGCCTGAAGGAACAGTGCTGTCCAGACAGCCCAAACTGGAGGATATTGATTCCCACATGTGACATTTACACTAAAGGTGGTGTTGAGTTGAAACAATGTCACAAAACGCTCTGGGAGGGACGATGAGTCCTGATCAGCCTTTGATTTCCCACCGCAGTGTTCCAGCAGAAACTCAGAAAGTGGGATTGTGAGTCACACAGCCTTGTGTCCATTGTATCCCACCTTGTTGTTTTTTTTTTCTAAACTTTCTTAAATGGACTTGTTTAAGTCCAGAATATTGGCATCCGCTTCAGTCCTCACCTGCAGTGTGAAGTTAGTAGAGGGACAGGGACTGGGACCCAGTGGTATCCCTGTTTGTGGATTACTTAACCGTCTGTAAAGATGATCACTCTTCAGAGACTTGTAAATGAGTGAACATGTCAGAGCAGATGCTATTAAAAGCAGACCAATGGCATTGATCATCACCACTTTGCTCTTGTCAGATTTGCTCACTGGAGCAGCTTGCTCAGGTGTACTGACATTAATACAGTTTCTTAAATGTCCCTTTTGCAGGTCTGTAATTTCTAAACATATCTCATACTGCATCAGTGGCTGCAAGTGCGTCAGATTGAACATTTTTACATCAGATGGTACATGAGCTGTGAAGCGCAAAGATGTGGTGGACCATTTGATATTTGACACAAAGCTACTCTTAGGTGGTACCCATGAAATTTTTACAAAATGCGGCTGTATTACATCAATTTGTACATGCAAATATCCACTTAAATGTTCTGGATAGTACCCATTCACTACAATTACAACAGACTTCATATCTGCCCCTATGAGATTGTGGGCTACACAGGTATATTGGCCTGCCTCACTCTTAGAAATGTTAAATATGTCCAGTGTTCCCTCAGGATGCACCAAATACTTGTTTGAAGCCATTCTTGGTAGGATCTTTTCTCCTGAAGGGGTGACCCAGTAGATCTCCGGATTTGGTTCTGCAAATGACCTACAGTGGAATGAGGCAGAGCGACCAGCATCCACACTGATACGTTCTGGAAGGCTTTCCGGAGAGATAACTGGGAGGCATGTGTCCATCATTTCACGGAAGTGTACGTGCCGGACATGGCGGCCTTCGAATTCTGGAGGTCCCGAGCACAAGAGAGCATCAGCCTCCATGAAGCGGATCTTAGTCTTGTTCATATTGATCCAGCGGACAACACAGTCACAGTAAATGGGATTGGAGTGCAAGCTTACTTCCTGCAGGTTGGGCAAGGACTCTACTGTAACACGGTGAAGTGCACTGAGGGCATTATCATTTAGCATCAGTGTCTCAAGCCTGGGCAGGTTATAAAATGCATTGGGATGGATATAGGACAGTCTGGGGTTGTTGGTGGCCTCAATCTTTGTAAGCTCAGGCAAGTTGGAAACAGCAAAGCTGTCAATTGAAACCAGATCTGGCATGCTGTTGATACCCAGTTCTTTCATATGGATCATATCCACAAAGTCTCCTCGATTAATTCTCTCAATAGGATTCTTATTGAGATCCAGAAACTTGAGACTTTGGACTTTTCGGAGTGCAACCTGGGGAACCTTTGCAAACTTATTTTCATAGAACGAGATGCTCTCCAATTTATGGAGACCAACCAGAGCATTATCAGGTAGTTCAGTGAGGTTCATCCTTGCCAGTACAAGACTGCGGAGATTACTCAGGGGCTGGAAATTCATATCTTGTATTTGGGAAATGGGATTTTCTCCTAGCATCAATATCTCCAGTTGGTTGAGTGCATGAAACCACTCTGATCTGATGACCCTCAGTTGGTTTGAGTTGAGATGGAGACGCAAAAGATTGTTGAGTCCTTGAAAAGCCTCAGGACTGATTACAGAGAGTAGGTTGTGGTTGAGATAAAGCTCCTGAAGGTTCGGTAGGTACGCAAGGCAGTTGTCGTAAAGGCTGGTTATTCGGTTCTCTTCCAAGTGCAAGGACGAAAGCTGAGGAAGGTCACCTAGATAGATGTCAGTAAGAGAAATTATATTGTTCTGGGATAGATTCACTTCTGTTAAGTTAACTATATAATTCAAAGGTATGTCAATATTGACAATGTTGTTGCTCTGTGCCAATAGCACTTGTGTATCTGAGGGAAGTTTTTCTGGAAAAGATACAATTCCTAGATCATCACAGTCCACAGTTAATACCTCCATATAAAGGGACAAAGGCGAAAACCAGGGTCGGATTCCACATCTGCACAGATTCTGACATGCCCCAGTCCACTCAGACACATGAACAGAGCCAGTCAATGCAAGTCCCGCTAAGAGACAAACTACAAAGAGCAGATCTTTCATCCTTGCCCTTTTCTCCTCAGCAAATTAGTCCGTATTGATTGTAGGGTTACTGCTGTTAACTTCACAAGTACACTGTCATTTGTTCCCACAACAACTGGCTGTTTTTCTGATGACGCCAAGTCTCTCCAATGCACCAGTTTCTTTGTGTTTTCCTTGGCAATGAGGAACAACCTTTCAGTTTACCTGGTGCAAGCTTGTCAAGTTGGCAGCATATGTGAAGGTCACTTCCTTCAAGATCCTTCGAGGAGTGAAAATGAAGAAAACCAGGAGCTCAGGTTGCTCTAGGAGATGTATCAGTCTGCCGTCATTATTATCCTCAATCAGTCACACACATCAATTTCCATCTGCAGAAAACAGGAGATGGGAGAAATATAATGAATACAATGATACATTATTGCTGAGACAGAGTGGTATTGGCATTTAAGAATACTGAAAAATATTGACGTTAAGCGGGAGATTTTTATTGTTTTTTTCAGTTGCACTGGGAAAAAAAGGTGAATTATGACTGCTTTGCTTAGTGCTCTCATATATCATTTCACACCGAACATGAACACAGACCTTTTTTGGCTGTATATTAAAACTAACTGAATTGTTGGGTTATATATTAGAATTATCTCTTTGAAGCTCAACACATGAAGCTATGTGTGTACATCATTTTCTCCAAAGAGACTTACAATATACTGTAACTTAGCAAATAAAGTTTATCACCAAGGCTCAAGGGATTCAAACTCACAGCTTTCCAATCAGTACCATACTATAGCAGTCAGTACTAACTCCTGAGCCAACACTGTACGCCGAGGTAGTTCTTAACAGATCCTGTATTGGATAACTTGTATCCAGACTTGTATCTTTTATTCTGCCTGATTGTTAAATGCTTGTGTCATGAGTATATTGCCCTATATGTCTAATGAGTCAAACAGCATCATAGTTCATTTAATAATTGTAAGCAGTTATGGACCAGTGAGTGGCAGAATTGCTTATATTGCCTACATATAGTCATCAAAGGCAAGCGAATGAGCCAAGCAATTATTTCACATCACTGGTCTCAGTAATAACCACTGTGTGTACTCTGTGACAATTGCCATTATTATGTTGTCTTGTTTGAGAACATATCTATAGTATCAAATCATTGTGCAATGCTTTCTAGAAGTACAAACATGCTGTGTGTATGTCTCCAAAAGGAGGCCCATAGGTTGTTTCACAGCAAAAGCTATTTATTAAGGAGGTCCCTGGTGCTTGCTTCAGTTGCATTATGTATAAGGAGCCGATTGATAGTTGCTCTAGTTGACTGTACACTCTGGCTTAACCTGTGTTGATGCCATGTATTGATGTTTTGATTAATTTGTAACCTTGAGAGCAGAAGCCATGGTACTCCAGGGCAATGTTAGATGAAGCTGTCAGTATTGCTACAGAAGCAGCTTTGCCAAAGACCCCCCTCCCTATATGACAGTATGCATGCATTAGCCTGTCTATGGCAACGAGTCAACATGGGCAGGTGGGAACAAGCATTCTTTCCTTTTTTTCCCCCACTGAAGCCATCTGTTTAAAGCAGAGACCTGGTTTGTTTCTCAGACTCTCAGTACTGAACAGCTTATGTTCCTCATCCTTGCTTTTTAGGTTGTGATTATGTAATCAAAGGTGCAATTAGTCAAATAACTGAATGTTAGTGATTTAAGTAATATTCCATACTCTATCTATCCATCCATCCATCCATCATCTTCTATACCGCTTAATCCTTCTTCAGGGTCACGGGTAACCTGGAGCCTATCCCAGGGAGCATCGGGCACAAGGTGGGTACACCCTGGACAGGGTGCCAATCCATCTCAGGGCACTCCATACTCTATATTACTGAAATTTAAGAAAGGATGTATAATCTAATATGAAATGGTTACTTATACTAGAAAAATTAATTAGTGATGCAGTTCCGTAGTGTCAGTGTTTAATAGGATGTGGGCAATATGTAAGGAATAAAACATGACTGGATGGGTTGTTATAGAAAAATAATCAACAACCACCTTAAAATTATTTTCATATATCATCATGTCCTGAAGTGGTTTATTCCTTTTATAGCACAGCAGTTCACTATTGAGTTTATTAAAAAAAAAGAACAGCACATCATACTTCCTATTCGTTTAATAGTTCAGTTAAATGTTGTGGTTGTGGTCAGTCTATGGAAGTTAGTTCCTGTTCTCATGTTTCCCCTCATCGGCCTACCTTAATTTTCCTCTTAATGTTAATAATAAAAAAAAAATGCAGCTTGCCATGTTACCAAGAAACCACAACCTTCTCCGTCCTGAAGATTCCCCCATTTTGGAAAACATTGTACAGCTTTACCACCGAGTGTTACGAAGCAGTGACACTGGAGACTTCTTCGAAAAAAATTTATGTCCTCTTACAGAAACCTCCACCACAATCAAAAGTTGTGTGGCATATCCACCATATATTCCAGTAACAAGGAAGTTGGTACTATAGAAATGGTGAGATGTTGTAACGAACACTTCAATATAAACCTAGCAACTGGAACTACCTTCACAGCCATCAGGATGCTATAGAATATGAATCAACACCTTCTTACCAATCAGAATCAAGCACTAGAAGTGCTGTGGTATTCAAACGATATCATATAATTTAATAAAATATTTGAAGACATTACCTCAATACACTATGCAGATCACAATATGTTGGACTGCGAACAAAAATGAAAAACTGAGTTTGATGATCTTTTTTTAACAGGGACAAATGAGAAGAAGAAAACAACATCCAATATCAGTTTGTAATTATTTTCATTTTTAATATTTGTTAGAAAAAGTTATAATGTTACCTGCGATATCTCAGGAAATTGTATTGTGACACAGTTTTCCCCAATATCATTATTATATCATGATATTGCCCAGCTCTAAGGGATGTCTACAGTCAAATAGTACATAGACAAAATTATTACCAAGAAATGAAAGCTTTTAAATTGTGCATAAACATCTTTTCAGACAGCACCAAACATTATGATTTTAGATAACTATACCTGAGCTTCCATGATCATCAAAGACTTGCTCTATGTGCATAGGCAGTTTTTGTCTTTCCTCACAGAAAATTGTGAAAGGCTCTTTAACAGCTAAACATGTAAAAGGTTATTTTAACAGATAATTATGTTCTTAATTGAATTTCTTTGAATGTCAAAGGCGGCTGCAAACCATTTAGCATTTTTTTCACCAATACACTGTACATTTTCAGTAAGATCTACTCAATTAACACCCAGTCAATAGAGCTCATGGCCACATCTACTGTATGATCAGACAAAACTGACTGCTTCTCACACATCACTGCATTTGCAATGTTTTTGTGTCTTTCTATAAAGTCACATATACCCTATGCAATAGAAAGTCTCATTGTGAGTCTGATCTCTTTGTTTTGATGGCACACGTATGGATTACTGCACTTTAAAGTGAACAAAGCATTGAGATATGCACAGTCACACAATGTGAGTGCATTTTTCCCCACCCTTCTCTGCTGTTAAGACTTTGCTCCACTCACACACACTAATTAAATTAGTTCCTCTTTGTTTCCCGCCGGTGAATGTTCACTTCTAAGAGCTTTCCCTAACTGCAGTGCATTGTTGCACATTAGCTGAGATGGAGATCTGAGTGGGGGGAATTTTTCTCTAAAATGGTGGTAAATGCTTTATATTGAGGTTTTTGAGTTATTGCTTTGCATTTTGTTATTAAGACTAGTGTCTGGATAAAAATCAGAGATGTGCTTTTTTTCATTTTGGGTTGGTTATTTATTTATTTATTTATTTATTGCTCAATTTTGGCTGCATTATTATCAAGGTGCCATGATTTCTGTTTACTAAGAACAATATAATCATAAATATGTTGCATTTATGATTTATAACTCAATTACTCCGAGCCATATCTCCCTGAAGTTCTTGTCTGGTTTCCCACTGAAGCTAAGAAGGGTTGAGTCTGGCCATTACCTGGATAGAGGACCTCCTGGGTAAAACTAAGGAAGCTGCTGGAAGGGTATTAGTGAGGCCAGTATGGGACACTCATCCTGTGCCCCAGTGTAGTGACCAGGACATTATACTGTAAAAACAGCACCGTCTTCCGGATAAACGTTAAACCAAGGTCCTGACTCTTTGTGGATATTAAAACACTGGGGTTATACCCCTACTCTTTTAAGAGAAGTGTCCTGATGAAATTCCCCCATTAGCCCTTCTCTATCATGGCCTCCTAATAATCCCCATCCCTGAATTGGCTACATTACTCTCTCCTCTCCACTAATAGCTGGTGTGTGGTGGGTGTTCTGGTGCACTATGGCTGCTGTCGCATCATCCAAGTGGCTGCTACACACTAGTGGTGGTTGAGGAGACCCCCTCCATTCCCCCCACATAATATGTAAAGCACTTTGAGTGTCTACAAAAGCACTATATAAATGTATACAGTATTAAATATACCTTAGGAATTCAAGTGCTAATTTGTGACAGTCTGATGTAGTTAGTCTTTATCAGTGTTTTTGCTGTAGTCAAGTCATTTCTACATGTAGCATAATGATGCCATTTTCTCAGATCTCTGTGAATGAATTGTTTCTATAGAAACGCTAACATATTGTAACAAATGCATTAATATAACCTGCGATTTGAGTTACAGCCAACACTTTTGATGGTGCTGCTGTTATAGAAAATGAATCAACTACTTCTGTCCAATCAGATTTACCAGATTATACCACTATGTGGTATAAAGCAGTTTGTCATTCTTCTGAAATGCTACATGCTAATTCCACAGAAAGCAAGTGGCCCACTTTGGGTACAACTTCCTCATCAGATTCCATGCCATGTGGGAGGACTGTGGAACTTTGTATTTAGAGATAACTTTTGTTCATATTTCAACTCACATTATTGCTATTTTTGTTTTTATTGACATGAGAAAATTATGGAGGTTTAAATGAGTACAGTCCCCTCCACTAATATTGGCACCCTTGGTCAATATGAGCAAAAAAGTACAAACATGCCAAAAATTGTCTTTATAGTTGAGCCTTTCAATCATTTGTTTAGAAAATTCACAAAATTATTCTGCTCTCATGGGTATTAAACAACTGCAAACAAAACACGGGTTTATCAAGAAACAATATCCTTGTTAAATATAGGTGTGCAACAATTATATGAAGCCTTTTAGTCAGTACTTTGTGCTACCTCCCTTTTGCCAAGATAACAGCTCTGAGTCTTACCTGATGAGGTTGATCATTGTGTATGTGTATCTGTATGTGTTGGAATATTGTCGTGCTGGAAAATCCAACCAGGACCCATTTTAATCTTTCTGGCAGAAGCAGTCAGGTTTTCATTTAATATCTGTTGATATTTGATAGTCCATGATACCGTGTATCCTAACAAAATATCCAGGTCCTCTGGCAGAAAAACAGCCCCAAAACATTAAAGAGCCACCATCATATTTAACCCTGGGCATGAGGTACTTTTCCATATGGCTACCTCTCTGTGTGTGCCAAAACCACCTCTGGTGTTTATTACCAAAAATCTCTATTTTGGTTTCATCTGACCATAGAATGCGATTCCATTTGAAGTTCCAGTCATGTCTGGCAAACTGAAGACACTTCAGAGTGTTTGTGGATGAGAGTAGATGCTCTTTTTCTTGAAACCCTTCCAAACAACTTGTGGTGATGTAAGTGACTTCAGATTAGGGTTTTTGAGACTTTCTGACCTCCAGCGGTGATTCTTGGAGATTTTATGGCCACTCGAACATCCTCTACACAGTGTGTTGAGACAATGTAGACACACCTCCAGTTCCAGGTTGATTCATAACATTTCCAGTTGACTGGAATTTCTTAATTATTGCCCTGATGGTGGAAATGGGCATTTTTAATGCTTGTGCTATGTTCTTAGGTCACTTCCCATTTTGTGAAACTTAACAACATTTTGCCGCACATCACAGCTATATTCCTTGGTCTTACCCATTGTTATGAATGACTAAGGGAATTTGGCCTGTGTGTTACCTCATATTTATACTCCTGTGCGACAGGACGTCATGGTTGAACAATTTCCTGTTCCTAGTCAACACGGTGTCCTAAATTTATTTATTTATTTATTTATTTATTTATTTTAAATATCAATGAGAATATACTTCAAATATATTTTTCTCATATGAATTCATAGGGGTGACAATAATTGTTGCACACCTATATTTAACAAAGATTTAATAAAGACAACAAATAATCCTGTGTTGTGTTTGCAGTTGTTTGATATCCATGCAAGCCAAGTATTTTTTGTAATTTTTTTAAACAAAAGATTAAAATGTTAAACGATAAAGAATTTTTCACAACATCTTTTGCTCATATTTACCAAGGGTGCCAATATTAGTGGAGGGCACTGTAGCTTCTAATGATTGATAACGGTGGTGAAAGCACAGTATTACCAGTTGCATTGCTGAAGGAAATGATTCGCAAACTCTTTTTAAAGGAACATTTCAGAGGTTTCTATGTGGAAAGACAAACAAACTTGCAAATGCAGTTTGAGTAACAAGTAGTCTTTGGAAATAATGGTAGATATGGCCATAAACTCAACTACATTCACCGTACACTTCTTAATATATCTCCTGCTTGCAAAGATGATTTATTTAATTTCTTGGTAATAATCTAATTTAGGAGGAACTACCAGTGTAGCATGTGTAAGATTTTAGTTAATCATAAATGAAGACTATTTTTCACCAGTAATTTACATCAAATTAAATTAAATTACATTTACATTGAGAAATGGCTTTCTTTGCACTCTTCCATAAAGGCCAGATTTGTGCAGTATACGACTGATTGTTGTCCTATGGACAGAGTCTCCCACCTCAGCTGTAGATCTCTGCAGGTCATCCAGAGTGATCATGGGCCTCTTGGCTGCATCTCTGATCAGTCTTCTCCTTGTAGGAGCTGACAGTTTAGAGGGACGGCCGGGTCTTGGTAGATTTGCAGTGGTCTGATACTCCTTCCATTTCAATATTATCGCTTGCACAGTGCTCCTTGGGATGTTTAAAGCTTGGGTAATCTTTCTGTATCCAAATCCGGCTTTAAACTTCTCCACAACAGTATCTCGGACCTGCCTGGTGTGTTCCTTGCTCTTCATGATGCTCTCTGTGCTTTAAACGGATCTCTGAGACTATCACAGAGCAGGTGCATTTATACTGAGACTTGATTACACACAGGTGGATTCTATTTATGAACATTAGACATTTAGGTCAACATTGGATCATTCAGAGATCCTCACTGAACTTCCGGAGAGAGTTTGCTGCACTGAAAGTAAAGGGGCTGAATAATTTTGCTCGCCCAATTTTTCAGTTTTTTATTTGTTGAAAAAGTTTGAAATATCCAATAAATTTCGTTCCACTTCATGATTGTGTCCCACCTGTTGTTGATTCTTCACAAAAAATTACAGTTTTATATCTTTATGTTTGAGGCCTGAAATGTGGCAAAAGGTCGAACAGTTCAAGGGGGCCGAATACTTTCGCAAGGCACTGTATACATATATATATATAACTATTTTGCTCCTAAACTGCCTGCATGATTGTGATAAATAATCCTGATTTTATTATGGAGTCAAATAGTCATGATAACTACATTTACATTTACATTTATTCACTTAGCAGACGCTTTTATCCAAAGCGACTTACAAATGAGAGATACAAGCAAAGTGATATCAAACAGAGAACGATACAAGTAGTGCTACTATACAAGATCCATTAATTGAGTACTAGAAGAAGCAAAGTACACAGAGTAGAGGTGCAAGTGCCTTTTTTTTTTGTTGTTGACTGAAGAGGTGGGTCTTTAGCTGTTTCTTGAAGATGGTGAGTGAATCTGCAGTCCTGATTGAGGTTGGCAGTTCATTCCACCACTGAGGAACAGTTAGTGTGAAGGTTTTGGAAAGGGACCTTGTGCCGCGCTGAGTAGGAACTACTAAACGTCGGTCGCTAATCGATCGCAGATTGCGTGAGGGAACGTAAGACTTCAGGAGAGAGTTGAGGTAGGAGGGTGCTGTTCCAGACAAGGTCTTCTAGGTGAGCATCAAGCCCTTGAATTTGATGCGGGCGGCTACAGGAAGCCAGTGGAGGGAGATGAAGAGGGGTGTGACATGGGTTCTCTTCGGCTGGTTGAAGACAAGGCGTAACTGTGTTGTTTATTACAGTCTCACAGACAAAGCATAATTTCTCCTTCGCCTGTATCATTCTGAATTCTCATCTTATTTCATTATTATATATGAAGAGCACCATTTATGGAGTTATGTGATGAGTTTGCATGTATACAACTTAGATTTAGTATTAACCTAGAATTAGCAGAAACCCATTGCTGATAGAGAGAACAGGAAGGCAGGTATAAAAGGCAGGTATAAATATAAAGTCCCTCCGCTCTCACCTGCTCAGCTCTGCTAGCAAATATTCGGCACAGATACAATTAATTACACTTCACACCGCTGACAGAATCCCCATGGATGTTTCAACTATTTCAGCCAGCAATTATTCACCTCTGTTTAAGTCTGCAGTTCTTTCTATTGTGTTTCTGTCTTTCTCTGCTCCTTTTATCACCCCGGTGCTAAACCTATTCTTTGTATATGAAAATATGAAAAGCATGTTCTATGGGGAGAAAGTAGTACACACTCGGCGATGGGAATGTGCGGATATTACATTTGATCATCTGACACTTTTATCACGGTTTATGATATTATCGCAATATCTTATTATTTTAAAAAAACACTGCATATTGTAACTTTACAATTCTTCCTGGCACGTTTCTTAATATGTTATATAACTATTGGCTTGGCTACTCTGATAAGGACTCTTCTGAGTCCTTCCATGTGGTACACTTTATCTCCAGTCATAGAAATACAAATCGAAAACATGGTATTTTGAAATGTCCAGGAGAATGTTAATTGTGTTAAACAATATCAATTATTCGACAGCGATGTTGAATTCTCGATTCTGATTGGTCAGAAAGTGCAGCCCTGAGAGTAGTTCCGGCTACAAAGCAAAACCGCAGGTTTATATTAATGTTCATGTTCTAATATATCATCGTTTCTAAAGTAACAACATACACAGGGAATTGTATGCCAGACACTCCACAAAATTGTGTAATTATTTTAAAATATGGTGATGTTTTGGGTGGTTTTTGGCCAAGTAGACGTTTATTTGGCAGTCTCCAGTGTCAGTGCTTTAAATTGAACTATTTTCACCATGGGAAAGTCGTCATGACAGATATTTAATATGTTTACACGTTATGGTTTCTTAGTAGCATGAAAACTGTATAGTTGTTTTGTCAAATAGAGGGGGAGAGAGAGTCTGATGAGGAAGTGGCTTTTTAAAGCTGTTATAATGTAAGTGATACAAGAACTTACTTGTTTCACAGACATTTCACAACATTAAATGTAAATATAAATGGGTAAAAAGTATGATGTGCTGTTCTTTAATAAATAAATAAATAAATAAATACATTTAATTGTTGGCAAATTGTTGTGTTACAAAGGAAATAAAAGACTGTAAGATGTGTTGTTATTGGAAAATAATCATCACACCACCATTTGGTGAGTATTTTCCTATATTTTACTATACTATATGCATGAATAAATACGTGATTTAGAATTTTGTTGTTGTTGTTATTGTTTCTAGCATTGATTACACAATCCAAGCATTTCTTATGTTCTCATTAGAGTGGCATGTCTTTGGAATATGACTCCATAATATACAAATGCAGCTTTAATGGAATCTTTTACTGAAGGTTGTTAATGAAGGGCTCAAATGCTATGTGATGTACCTTTTAAAACAGATTTTAATAGATATGTGATCAAAACCCAGAATACAGCTAAACATATCAGAGGTTTGGGTTTATGCAAATGTGTCCGATTGGTCCGCCATCCAGGCAAAGGATGGGCGATGGGAGCAGAATGATTAGGAAGTGCGAGGTGTTGGGATTTGTCAGAGTGGTGCATACCGAGTGAGCATGGTTGCCATAGGCAGCATGAGAGTATGCGCAGAGAACAGACTGTGCTGCTAACGCGCACGCCTGTGTGTGTGTGTGTGTGTGTGTGTGTGTGCGCACGCGTGTGTGCGCAAGGAAGATGTACACCAAGTGCAGAAAAACATTTAGTAGTTAAGCACAAAGAACCATAAAGACCGGATCTCATTATGCTAGCCTCTATGTGTACATAAATTGTATGCTATATAGTTTATATAACGTGTATACCATTAATGACCAAGATACACATTTCCTTAACGCTACCTTAAAGGAATATTCTGGCTGTTTTTAGACCTAATCACATCTGTAACATAGCAACAAGTCATTTTACATGTTTCCTTGTACTGAGAAATGACCCATAACCCTGTTTACATGGCACTCATGTATAATGGAGGTCTAAAGGCAAGCGTTTAGAGAAGTCCACTACTGCCCCAACAACTTCCTGATCTTTTACCATAACAGGAAAAGATGTTGAGGAAATTATTATGCAATTATTATGAGGAAATTATTTTTTATTATGTATAATAAAAAAAAAACAATCTGTACAATAGACAAAAAAACAATATGTGACTTGAATAATACTTTAAGTAAGATTGTGTAAGAAAAATAGCTTAAAATTATTTGTATATTATAATAAAATTATTATAAAATAATTTGCTGTATTCATGGATTTTACATATTATATACTTCCTTTTCCTTTCATTTGATTTCATGTATATTAACTTCACATCTATTGGCCTTTTTTGATCTAAATCTATAAAATCTAAATCCAAACTTCATTTTATGTAGGCAAACTTGCGATACAATTCTTACTTTGAATTCTTGATTTGAAGACCTGAAGATGAAATCTTCCTCAGATCAGCATTGCATTATTCACACATTCCTGTTTCTGCTTGATACCTGTGGAGTGTGAGCATTTTAGTGTGTGTGTGCTAGTCACTGTATAAACCTCTAAAAGCACCTACGCAGGTCGAGATAACAAGCTCACCACCGAGACTAACAGCAACAACAACATCAAAAAAAAAACAGAAACGAGGGTGTTCTTATAAATCCAGAAAATGATGCCATCAGAACCGTTAGTGAGGCGCCTCTGCATTGACATGCTGCTCTAACACGCTGATGACATGAAGCAGTGAGTCATCTGATGAGAAGAGAGGAGAGGAGAGAAGAGAAGAGCTTACCGTATGGGAAGAAGATCCTCCTGGTCTGAGTAAGGTTTTATTCCAGTCAGGAAGGAAACTCAGCGTGTGTTCAACACCGAGAAGAATAAAGGTAGAGGTTTGGTTGAGGGAGGGAGATACGGGTGTGCTGATACTCTCTCTCTCTCTCTCTCTCTCTCTCTCTCATACTGGGAGCACACAGAGTGTGTATTCGCTCCTGAAACACCACTGCCTGTGCTGTGCTCCTGATACACGCATGCACAACCCAGCCTCCCCAAGGACAGACAAATCACCACCCATCATTCAAGCAGTGGCTACGAGCTGGTTGGATGAACAGGGCTGTCAATCACAGCAGAGCTCGCACAGATGAAGAAAGCACGCAGAGTGTCTTGTCACCCTTTCTCTCTCTCTCTCTCTCTCTCTCTCTCTCACTCTCTCACTCACACACACTCTCTCTTGATCTTCCTATTTTTGTTATTTCTGCTATCACTGTCTTCCTTGTTTTCCTCACTTGCTTGCTGAAAATGCAATGAGCTAGTGACCCAGTTAAAGATGGTGTGTGTGTGTGTGTGTGTGTGTGTGTGTGTGTGTGTGTGTGTGTGTGTCTAAGATGCCATATTGTCTGAGGCAGCTCCAGGACTGAATGCTGACTAGTGGCTTTTTCTCTGTCCTGACTTTATTTATGACTCTGTTTCTGGGTCATCTTTGCTGTCATTGTTATTCTAATTCGTCTATATATCTTGTCCACATTGAAACAGAATGTCGTTTCTTCAGGAGCATGGTGTAATATAGCAAGGAACATAGGACTACATAAAATGCAAACACAAGACAGTGAGAGATGAGTACTAAAAACAATAAATACATAGGACTATAAATAAGGACAATATATACACAGGACAGTGGGTTAGTATTGGATGGAAGAAACCATTGCAAACTATTCTTTGTAAGCTGCATGCTGTACTCCATGCAGCTGAGTATAAACAAAAATGATGGAGAAAGGAGTGTAAAAAAATGAGTAGTGATATTTTTCGATTCAATCTTCCAAGCACGAATTCTGCTGGATAAATCCCAGCATTCACCATTTGTAACGATTGCGATAAGCACTTCCAACATCGAGACCTTTAAAACTAATGAAGAGCACAAATCACCCTTTCCACCAAGGAGAAGGAGGAGGAGACACAGGAGGTGATGGAGAGGCGCGTGCTGGAGCTCGCTTACATTCTGAGTCCTGTATAGATTCTGACATGGTGCCAGAAGATCACTGTAACAGAGAAGAAGTCAAAAGAGAATCTGTAATCGAGAAATGGAGAGCGGTTTCAGCCCAGAAAAATCAAGGATGTGTGCTTCCCAAGGAAGTCTTTTCCAGCTTGCTTTTTAAGAGTGGAAGATCATAAAAGTTGAGATTTAAAGATGCCATTAGGGATTTTTTTTTTCAATCAGAACACACCATTAAAATGTTCTCAAAAGAGAAACTCTGGTCCACGTGGAGTCTCAAACTGTGTGAAAAGATGAAAAAAGAAATGATGTGGACCACCAACAGTCAACCAATCAGGACAAAGAGGCTTGTGTGCTTGCCTGGCAATTCAGAAACCCTGCCTCTTACACTAGCATTCAAGCTTTTTAGCTTTCTAGTGGTTTCAGCTCGCTCCATTTGTAGTTTGTGCTTCAACACAGATAGTTTCAGCTAACTTTATGAATGTTCACTGAATTGAATGGTCTCTGAAATCAGTATCTATACATGTTTTTAGATTTTGATTGACTTTACTGGGGCATATCTTTCTCCTAGTCTCTTTATTGTAAAGTGACCTTGAAAATCACTGTGTAAACCCGGTGTTCCCAAACATTTTCCTCAAATGGCCCCAAATGCATTTTCTCCAACTTCAAATTTTTGCCACCCTTTATTTTATTTCCGATTTATAATTTAGCATAGTTTAAAATGTACATTTATGCAAGTGTTATTTCTCTTTTTTATTCCAGGTCTCCCAAGAACCCAAAACAGAAGATCATCAAGCGAGTCATTGCTCTCGAAGGAGACTTCATCAAGTCAGTTTACTCTTCTTTTGTTTTTTGCGATATCATTATTATTCGGAAATGTAATGTCCTTACATCAAGACTGTTAGGGACGTCTGTACAGTCAGCTGTCTAGTAATCTAATGTAATTTATTCAGTTAAAGCCTCACCATGGATTGATGAATGACTATTAAAGCCACTGCATTATGTCTTTGTAGCCACTTAGGGTAGAAAAAACAACGCATAAAATCTATGATCACACATAATAACCCGGTCTGAATTGCTAAGGCTGTGAATGCACACCGAAGCTCGCAGCACTCATTAAATCGCCCAGGCTCGTCAGTGTCACATCCCAAGGTGATCTTTGAATCGGCAGCTGAAAAGGCAGCGCTGATGGGTCTGTGAAACTGATTACCTTTCTGATGGTTCAGAGATACGTGGGGGAGAAATGGATGCTATTTTTTTCCTCCCTGAAATGGCTGAGAGGAGCGATTTAATGACTCCTCAGACCCCTGCAATTGACAGCAGTGCCATTTACTAAAGGTTCCATCTGTGCGCCTTTTCCACTATGATGTCCACAGAACGTTGCATAACACTTTATTTTAGGTGCTTGCAATTACACACAGAGCTCTGAAAAGTCAATAAGAGTGAGCTGAGCGTGGTGTAGTGCCCTGGTGAACACGGTTTCACTGATATTCCTTAAACATTTCTGTATAATTTCCTTGTTGAGAAGTAAACCACATTATAATGGTGTTTTTAAAGAGTTCGTTTTAGAGAAGTTTGAAAATTGATTATATTATTATTATTATTATTATTATTATTATTATTATTATTAGAATGTTTGTTATAGGAGCCAGGGGTCATGGCATGTTAACAGTGCAATGCAAGCTAACAGTGAAGGGACACATAATTTAATAATTATGTAGAGTATTCTGTAAAAATCTGATATCTTTAGGTACTAGTATTCATTGCAACAGCTATAAATTATAGTATAGTATAATACAAAAAGCAGTCGTGCTTTAAGGCCTGAATTTAAATCTAAATGACAAAAGTGCCTGTAACATGTTCAGAGGATGCTAGTTATCGAAACCTTATCACAATACAAGTGTATTAGTAGCATTAAGCTGTAGAGTTGTAAACCTCAGGTTCTTTATATTCTGATATCAATAATAATTGATTTAGTTATAATTAACAGTATTTGATCATTTTTTTTTTTATTGCTGCCTCGATTTCTTTCAATCATTTTTTCCAATGCATCAATCCAAATTGTCTTATTAGTGTTAGGCAACATTCTGTATTTATAACAACTAGGTGGATTAACTGTTTGTGTTTTAGCTTTTAGAGGCTTTTCATCTCCAAACGATGTGCTTAAAGTACATGATTATAATTATTATTACATTATAATAGCCTACAACAGGCTACATTTTAAAGGAGCCATATTAAAACAATACATTATACTTATTATACTTATATAGCTTGTTATAACAAGTTTCTTAAATTGTTTTGTGCTGCATTTGACTCAGAAACATGAAGTCTGAACTTGAACATGAAGTCTCCATCATTTTCGAGCTTGGCACTTTGGAGCTGCAAAGTAGGGAAAAAACATGTATGGAAGTCTTTTTGTTATAGTTAACATTACATCCCAACAAAATTTTTTTAAACCTTTTATCTATGGCCATGTATGACCTCAAGGCGCTCTAACATACGGTCGATTATAAGTGACATCACTTCCAAATACAAACATGCCCCATAGTATACTCCCACCCCAACACTGATTGGCAGTACAGTATTTGTTAAAAGGCATCAGAAATGCAAATGAAAAGGGAGTTGATATTCCATTTGAATTTTTTTCAGGCTCTATACGTGACCCAAAGGAAGTGAAATAGCAAACGGGGTAATTGCTATTGCTATTTTGATATGACAGAATCATAACTCATAAGACATGGGGAATGCAATTGCAAATGGACTTTGCGTTTCCATTTGACATTTGGCAGATATTGTACGTTCGTGTAAATGAAAACGCAAACAGTAATACACGATTTACATGTTCATTTGAATTATGTCACAATTTATGTGCCTACAATTTGGAAACACAATTGCAAATACAGCTTTGCTTATGCTTTTGAAAATTGTCTGCAAAATTCTTCCATAAACATAGACGCATCGAAAAAAGTGTGTTTTGTTAGCAAAAACCTAGCTGGCCAACATTAGCGATCATGAGTTTATGATATATTTACTTTCACAAAACAGGGAACTCTATGGTCGTTGTTATAGATTTGTGAATGTTGGTTGATCTAAAGTAAATATTACTATAAACCCATTTAAAATAGTAAAGTGATATTTTATTTACTGTTGAAACTGCTGACAGGTTTAGGAGGCCTTCATGACTTTCCAAGTAGGAATTTCGAGTTGAATGCAGCATTAATTTGTTGCATAGAGTAAATTGTCATAATTAAGGAATATCTGAGAGAATGAGTTCAATAAGAATCAATTCAATGATATCCAACAACCTTCATACAGTGAATCATAATTTTTTTTATTTCATTTGCATTTACAATACTATTTCTACTGAAATACCAGTTAATTTCACCTTTTAATTCACTATGTGTGAACATAACTGACAATCTTAGGTAATAGACTAACCATGTGTTTGCATTAGAGAAAAAAATGTGCTAAATTTGAACATAATTACTCTAAAGTATATGCAAAAAAATCTGTCTTTATATCACTCTCAAATATCCATCCATCCATCTTCAACCGCTTACTCCTTTTCAGGGTCACGGGGGAACCTGGAGCCTATCCCAGGGAGCATCGGGCACAATATGATTTATAATATTTTCTTGTGGCACATTTAAGGTGATCATTTTCCTATAAGAGTACATCCCAGTGTTTTATTCCGCTTACTCCACATGATTGCAGTTAGTAATAATTAATTGAAGAATATAATTTTTATCATCTATAGTTGTGTAATATTGTGGAACTACTGTGAAACAAGTCACTCCGGTGAAATAAGTCAGTAAAAACAGGTGTTCCCTCATCAGCATCTCTGTTCTTCTCTTTTAAAGTTGATATGAACAAAACAAATGCAGAAAGTACTCCATCCCCTTACTGTTGCATTGGAAGTCTGCTAAATAGCGTTCCATCTCCTAGTGGCTTAAAGACACAATGGTTTTTTTTTTAAAATATATTATGAGGGGATGTACTGACAAGTTTTTCCACAAATGGCAACCCTTTATTTATTATTTCATGGAGTTACAGGCTAATTATATATATATATATATATATATATATATATATATATATATATATATATATAAATAAAATTAGCCATGTTGAGCCAGTGGTGGAGGTGCTCCTTTGAGTGTACTCTTTAATTAAATTTTTTTTTAGACCTGAGACTGGGACGGAGATTTGTCTTCCAACAAGACAATGATTCAAAACATAAAACAAAATCTACAATGGAATGGTTCACAAATAAACATATCCAGGTGTTAGAATGGCCAAGTCAAAGTCCAGACCTGAATCCAATCGAGAATCTGTGGAAAGAACTGAAAACTGCTGTTCACAAACGTTCTCCATCCAACCTCACTGAGCTCGAGCTGTTTTGCGAGGAGGAATGGGCAGAAATTTCAGTCTCTCGATGTGCAAATCTGATAGAGACATACCCCAAGCGACTTACAGCTGTAATCGCAGCAAAAGGTGGCGCTACAAAGTATTAACTAAAGGGGGCTGAATAATTTTGCTCGCCCAATTTTTCAGTTTTTTATTTGTTGAAAAAGTTTGAAATATCCCTTAAATTTCGTTCCACTTCATGATTGTGTCCCACCTGTTGTTGATTCTTCACAAAAAATTACAATTTTATATCTTTATGTTTGAGGCCTGAAATGTGGCAAAAGGTCGAACAGTCAAGGGGGCCGAATACTTTCGCAAGGCACTGTATAACACCTTCCTGTGTTGGAAAACGTAAAGTTATAGCTTTACCTCTGACTCTTATACAGTGTCGACCCAGGAAACTCCTTCTATGTTAAATGAAAACATAGACAAAAACAATCCTCACAAACAAAAAAAATCAACAATTGCACATATTTTTCATACATTTACATGGAGCATCCTCCTGTGTACGTTGTTACTATAGAAACAATAATGAGTAAATATAAACTTAATTATGAGTTAATATAAACTTGAGATTGCCTTGCAGCTGGCATTACTGTCAGATCTGCTTTTATAGCTAATTAATAAACACCTTCTGACCAATCAGAATTGAGAACTTAGCAGTAAAAAGTCATTTGAATTTGACTAGATCTAACCAAAGATCTGTTTAAATTACACCTGTCTTTGTAATGGCATTGTTTTGTGGAGCCTTATAAATCTCCACGAGCAACAAGACAGAAGTGGGTCATTCTGGATATCCGCCTGGCTGTGATTACCTTTCAGCTCTTCCAACACAAATAGGTCGGTTATAAATCCATTAGTTAACAAAAGTGTTGCCAGGCAACACATCAACTGTTTCCCACCTGCAGACTTACTTATATCAGTATTCCTGATTTACACAGATGAAGTCGGTCCCCTTTTTTCTCTCTCCCTCATTCTTATCTGACCGCTATTCATAATTTCAATCTAATGCTAATTTTCATAACCACATCCATATTTGTGAAATGTTGTGTAATCAGTGATTGTATCAGCACACCTGATCGCAATCTGATATACAGAACAATCTCTCAGTGCTCTTATATGCATGATATCACTGCCTCACCTCCAATCAAATCATTGGATCAGAACCGTTGTATAATGTTTCTTCGGGCTTCTTGCACTCGTTGGAATTCCAAGTGAGCCGAAACACACTTTTTTTTTTTTTAGCTGAAAGCAAACGTACAGCTGTAAGATGGCTAAATTACAAGCTTTAGCTAAAAATAATACTGCACCTAGGAGAGTATGGGTTTCTGCAAGATACGGGGGAACACAAAGTTTTCTGAAAAATAGCTGGAAGATTTGCAGATGTGGTTGATAAAAATGCCCAGAAAGCGACTTGTGCAATCTGTGAGAAATCATTTAAGCTATGCACAATGAGTGCTAATGCAGTATAGTCCCACATACAGTCAGCCAGCCACAAAATAGAAAACCTGTTTAAAAAAAAAAAAAACACTCTTTTAAAGTCTGCTCTCTGGCTGCGTTTGAATGTTAGACACAAATCTGAATAGTCTTCATTACTTTTTGAAAAGACCTTGATTCAGGCTTTTACAGGCATCTCTCCATCTGCCATAATGCTATGCTTTTCCCTTCATATTTACGCAAACAATCCTATTGGATCAGTGATTTTATTTTATTTGATGTTCTTGTGTTTTTGTCCTCACTCATTCAGGATATTTTGAGGTACAAAATCTGTCAGACCAACTTCAAAATCCAGAAGAATAGTTTAGGATGTCCAAAATGTATTATACAGTAACAAAAAAAAAAAAAGAAAAAGAAAAAACCCTCAAACCCTCAATATATTTTATAAGGGACCGACAAATATTACTTGATTTTGGAGACCCTTAGGCTAAATTGAAATGTTTTACTTCTCTGATACATGTACTAGGTATAAGAGCACTTTGACTGTGTGTTTTGTTTTGTTTTTTTGGCTTTCTTTTTTTTTTTGCTTTTTACTATATACTACATTTCATCCACTGGCATTAACCAGCTCTGATTTAGTTGTCCTTCTAATATAAAGCTTGATGTATGAAACAAATTGGAACATACAACTTTGTGTTATAAATAGTCAGACGCCAATAACACTATTTTCCAGGATTTTTACACAACCTGAATTTGAGATGTTGTGCTGTAATTAGCTAATCTTGCCTTCTTAGAGTATTGACTATTAGGAAAAATGCTTCTGGCTGTATTTAAACACAGCAAGAAAATGTTCTGTATTTATATCAGTTGTTTTTGTTGTTCACAACAAAATGATTAGGACACAGGTGTCAATCTCAAGGCCTGCAGGCAAAATACAGTTCTCTGCCTAATTTCATTCAACCCACATGAACTTGCAAAAAAAAAAAGAGATAGGAGACTTAAGACAAATGTTCTGTAGATAAAGATAAATATAATGCACTGTAAGTTCTTCTTAAATGTTTTTATAAGCCTTGATATATTGTATAGTCTGTTTCCAATCTTCAACTGCCCAGTTTCAGTGAAAATGGTGTTACTATAAATCCAGACTTTAATACACTGAAAAAGCTGCACTATTAGCATCACATAAATATGTATAAATAAAATTGGTTTCACATTGCCCAAGAGTTAAACTTATTCCTACATTCTTTTGTATGTCCATGGAATAAAATAAAATATCAGATGCCACGAGTGTACCTTCTGCCATCATTTACACATTTGAATGAGCATGTAATATGAAGCAATGTGATAACATGAAATGAAACTCATACCTTATGGCCATGGACATTGTTTCGACTCAGGACAGCTGTCATTTGCTGCTATTGTCAAGTAACTGTTTGACGCCATACACAACAGCGCGTCACCTTCATGCTTTCGCTGAGAGGTCGCTTGAGAGGCAGGAATTTGGACAGTAGTTGCTGCAAGCCTTTTATAATTGACCAATTGGTGTGCAAGCAGGCGGGCATTACAGAGAAGGGTTAAAGCAGTGCAAATATGCGCACACATGATGGATGGATGCTTTTTTAGGGTCCAAAAAAGAGGACATGTCCGAGGAAAAAGAGGACATATGGTCACCCTACTGTAGCTTGAACCAGTCAGGGTATTCTCCTCTGACCCCTCATCAACAAGGCGTTTCTGCCCACAGAGCCGCCTCTCACATCATGGGATTTTTTGGTACAATTTTGTGTGAAATCTAGAGATTGTCATGCGAGAAAATCCCAGGAGATCAGCAGTTTCTGAAATACTCAAACCAGCCCATCAAGCACCAACAACTATGCCACAATCAGAGTCACTGAGATCACATTTTCCCCATTAACTGAATCGCTTGACCTGTATCTGCATGATTTTCAATACTAGGCATCTATTCTGTAGCTAAGACCTGATTAATGTCGTCTATGTCATGCAAAGTGATATCAAAGTGATTCAGCTAGTGAAGCACACAATTGTGTAGTTTCTGTTAACCCTTCTTTTTCACAGAATTATCCTAATCTATGTCTAGAGATTGGAGTTAATGAATAGAATAGATAACAAAATATAAAAAAATAATTAATAGCCTTAGTTTATGACACGAAATACTGATTTGACCTGCGCACTTTGACACCCCTTGATTAGTTATAATGTAGTTACAGTATGCAACAATTGTTTACATTTTCCCTTCTTTTCTGCTTAGAACCATTTGTTGCAGACATTAGGCTCTGAAATGATGTCTGCAAGTAATGAGATATAATGTTTTTGCAGCCCAACACTAATATGAGCACAGTAAATGAGTGGCATTAAATTCAGCTATAATTGTGGATGGTGTATTTCCTGTTGCCCGAGCTGAAAGTCTAACCTCCTCTTCCTCCTGCTTATATTGACAGCCTCTTGGCCCCTGTCCAATTAGACCAGTGTCCTCCCAAATCACCACTACAGATATGAGGCAGCGGCACATCTCAGACTCATCCAGAAAAACAAAGATTGTTCTTGGTTTATTGCTGTTCATTATTGATCCAAAATTAAAGCTGATAGCAAATGGTATTTTGCATTACATATTGTACTATACATCAGTCCTGTAACAAGGATTAGATATCACATAGGCCTATTTTGTTTTCACTGAACTGTGTCTAGAAAATCTAGGTGAGTATGTTACTGCTTAAATTCTACAGGGACATTTAACTCCAGGTTGTTTGACTGTTTGCAGGACTATGGGCTATAAAAACCGTTACGTGAGAGTTCCAGATGGACACCTGTGGATCGAGGGCGATCATCATGGACACAGCTTTGACAGCAACAACTTTGGACCGGTGAGTCTATCATATATTTCTCACATAATATAGTATATCGGTCAAAGAAATAATTGATTTATTCATAATCTGGTGATGTGGTGTAGCTTTTTACTTGTTAGTGATGGTGAGGAATTATTCTACATAAAATAGTAAGAATTGGCAGAGGTTCAAGCATGTATGGGATAGTATGGTAAACAATGGTGATCAGTGGTTTAATTTTGGGAACAATGGTGATCAGTGGTTAAATGTTGGGACAATGGTGATCAGTGGTTAAATGTTGGGAACAATGGTGATCAGTGATTGGATGTTGGGAATAATGGTGATTAGTGGTTTAATGTTGGGAATAATGGTGATCAGTGATTTGATCTTGGGAATAATGGTGATCAGTGATTGGATGTTGGGAATAATGGTGATCAGTGATTAAATGTTGGGAACAATGGTGATCAGTGGTTAAATGTTGGGAACAATGGTGATCAGTGATTGGATGTTGGGAACAATGGTGATCAGTGGTTAAATGTTGGGAACAATGCTGATCAGTGGTTAAATGTTGGGAACAATGGTGATCAGTGGTTAAATGTTGGGAACAATGGTGATCAGTGGTTAAATGTTGGAAAAAATGGTGATCAGTGGTTAAATGTTGGGAACAATGGTGATCAGTGGTTAAATGTTGGGAACAATGGTGATCAGTGATATGATGTTGGGAATAATGGTGATCAGTGGTTGGATGTTGGGAATGAGGGTGATCAGTGGTTAAATGTTGGGAACAATGGTGATCAGTGATTGGATGTTGGGAATAATGGTGATCAGTGATTGGATGTTGAGAATAATGGTGATCAGTGATTGGATGTTGGGAATAATGGTGATCAGTGGTTGGATGTTGGGAATAATGGTGATCAGTGGTTAAATGTTGGGAACAATGGTGATCAGTGATTGGATGTTGGGAACAATGGTGATCAGTGATTGGATGTTGGAAATAATGGTGATCAGTGGTTAAATGTTGGGAACAATGGTGATCAGTGATATGATGTTGGGAACAATGGTGATCAGTGGTTAAATGTTGGGAACAATGGTGATCAGTGATTGGATGTTGGGAACAATGGTGATCAGTGGTTAAATGTTGGGAACAATGGTGATCAGTGGTTAAATGTTGGGAACAATGGTGATCAGTGATTGGATGTTGGGAACAATGGTGATCAGTGATTGGATGTTGGGAACAATGATGATCAGTGATTGGATGTTGGGAATAATGGTGATCAGTGATTGGATGTTGGGAATAATGGTGATCAGTGATTGGATGTTGGGAATAATGGTGATCAGTGATTGGATGTTGAGAATAATGGTGATCAGTGATTGGATGTTGGGAATAATGGTGATCAGTG
>JAFFST010000420.1:6141-25872 GCA_022414735.1 Noturus placidus | reverse complement strand
CAGCAAGTCCACCACCGAATGGCTGAAGAAAAACAAAATGAAGACTTTGGAGTGGCCTAGCCAAAGTCCTGACCTGAATCCTATTGAGATGTTGTGGTATGACCTTAAAAAGGCCGTTCATGCTCGAAAACCCTCTAATGTAACTGAATTAGGACAATTCTGCAAAAATGAGTGGGCCAAAATTCCTCCAGGACGCTGCAAAAGCCTCATTGCACGTTATCGCAAACGTTGGTTGCAGTTGTTGCTGTTAAGGGTGGCCCAACCAGTTATTAGGTTTAGGGGGCAATCACTTTTTCACACAGGGCCATGATGGTTTGGATTTTTTTTCTCCTTTAATAATAAACACCTTCATTTACAAATTGCATTTTGTGTTTACTTGTGTTGTCCTTGACTATTGTTTAAATTGGTTTGATGTTCCGAAACACTTAAGTGTGACAAACATGCAAAGGAACAGGAAATGAGGAAGGGGGCAAACACTTTTTCACACCACTGTAAGACTCACAGAAAAATTCATATCAAAGGAATTGCTGCTGTTGTTATTTTGGTCCTTGCCAGAATGTTTCTTGTACTTAGTCCTTTTTGACTCCGTGTTTCTGAGACTAATATGTTGTATCTCAGACAAACAGGATGTCAGAGGAAAATATCTAGATTTAAGATTTTGACTTATGTGTGAATTCAAATCTCCTTTCAGTTCTACTTGGCCCACCGGCAGTGAAGTGGGAATAGGAGTAGAGGAAAGCATCAGGCATGCTGTTGTCGTCTCATAGCTATTGTCCAGTGTTATTATCCAATGTGCATTTACATGACTGACTGCTTAATTCACCTACTTGCTTTATTAATTACCATCTCTTAACAGGCATTGTTCACGCAGAAGAGAACTGGAACAATTTATCACTCTAAGAATGGACATGCTTAGGAGTAGTTTTGGCAACAGATTAATTTGGACTGAAATAAGGATGAAATAGCATTCATTTGAATGGGTTGGAATTGTTTATTTTTTAAAACTTATACAAACTATTATATGTTTAATATATGTTCATTTTAATATATCAACTAATATAAACATTAATATGAAAGATACACATACATATAAAAGAAAAAAACCTGAATATACAGTTTGAGTAAGAATATGTACTTCTATACCATCTAAGGACGCAAAGCTAATATGGCCAATATGTCACTCATTATACATACATTACATAGCTCTTGCATGATAATTGCAGCTCTCCTCATGTAGTTAGCTTCCTTATCTAGCATTTATCCAGCATTATAGCTAAAGTGTCTTTGGCAAACACAGATCCATTATATGCTGTTACCATAACAAATATCAAACAGGTAATTAACAGGATGAACAAAGAGATTTTATTTCAACAAGTAAGCCACAACATCATTATACAACATAGCTAGACCTTATTCAGTGTTGTGATTGATATGGTTTATACAAATGTTGGCTGTTTCAAGAAATATGGCCTTTCTTAGCTCATCACTGCACTCCAATTGCATTTTTTTTCTAACTTCAGAATCTTAATCCCTTAATTGCATGCAACGCCTCTCAATAATGATGTAAAATGACACCATCAACACAAGTTGTTGTTTTCCTCTTCCCACCCAAAATAAATGTTGTCATTACTTTAGATATTTTATCAACATCTTATTCAGTGGCCAAATATTTATGATTGCATTGCAGGAGCACAACCTGAACATTCAAGTTCTTCAGACTTTTTTGCCACAATGAATTTTCATCACTTGCCTGTCTACTCTTCTGTATCTAGGCCTTTCTACATGACTTAAAGGTTTGATCCTTAATGTCTCTTCCACTGCTCTGGTATTGCCAGCCTTTTATTCTCCCAGGTTGCTCCATCTGACGTCTTCAAGCTCTACCCCACAGTCTATGGGGTTGTGTTTTGTTCAGGTGCTCGATCTCCTCATTACTGTCTACAAGAAAGCTTTACCTAGGGCCTAGCTTATGGGCCCTTAAGCTTTTTCGCCTGGCAGTAGCAGCCATCTTCATGGCCCTGGATTTAGTGCTCAACAACTTCCTGTAAGTACAGAAAAATATGATGTACACCAGAATAACCTGGTGCTGAGTCAACATTACATTCACAGGCACTAATGATTTTGACTATAGACTAACCTGAGGAATGTCTGAAATTCAACATGAGCATTATTCATAGACCCTTCAGTGACTTCTATTCGTGAATCAGCATTGTTTAGGTTTTCCAAGGCAACATTGAGGTCTGAATTAAGCTCTGGTTTTTCCTGCAGTGGTTCAGAAATGCTCCTCAGCAGGACAGCAGTATTCTTGGAGCTGATGTTGTGATCGTGAATCATTATTAGGAGAAAAAAAGAAAAAAAAAAGAAAGAACAAAATAGTTCTTAAATGTCAGAACAAAAAAAATCTACTTATATCTAAAAAATGTCCTATATAAGAAACTGATTAAGACAGAGTTCAACAGAACAGCCTCTTACCCAGTTGTCTCTTTCCCGTCTGTTACCCCATGTCAATATTGAACTTAGTACTACATTTTTTTTCTGTCCATCATATTTTCAGCACTATGTAGTATTTTCATGATTCAAATTCATATTATTTTTGTTAATACTGCTGTGCTAATACTGTATTAAAAATATGCAAGTTATTGCTAGTTAATATATAGTTAAAGGGACGTTCTGCAATGTTTTTATTCTCACAAGCATGCTATACATATTATTAAATATGTTCAGGTTTTATGTGTGTTTTATGGTTATGTTTTAGAGAGAGAGAGAGAGAGTGTGTGTGTGTGTGTGTGTGTGTGTGTGTGTGTGTTTGTTTCACCTGTGGACACAGAAGGTGTTACAGGTTTGGTCAGCAGGATTGGTACAGAAGCAACGGCCTGCAGATCTGCGGCGTCTGGCCAATGGACTTCCCAGCCCATATACAGTAGTCTTACTACAGAGGGTAAAACCAAGCAACTGCCCATTATCTATTTGTCAATGGAGATCCTGTCATTTCACAAAAAAATTGTGCTGTTATACCTGAATGAATTGGCTTTATGTCTGAATGAATGTAACTGATATGTGGCACTGGCAAAATGACAGCAGATAAACAGCAACAATACAAACAGTGATCCATGATTTTAAGACCATAGATAAAGTTATGCATGCATGGATGAAATGTGCCAGTTTTTACACACACACACACACACACACACACACACACACACGCACACACGCACACACACGCACACATGCACACACACTAATATCTATTTTTGCTTTCTTTTTGTGAAGTAATACAATATGTCTTTTAATGTCACTTATTTTCAGAATGAGCTAAATTCTACTTCAGAGCAGGCTGTGCTGTAAATGTTAATGGGCTCATTAATGGACATCTAGCAGATTTAGCAGACCATAAGTAATTGAAATATTTTCACATCTTCCACACACAGATAACTGCATGCCTTTGTTTTATTGTTTGTTCATGAATGAATTTGAGAGTTTTTATATTCTCTAATATTAGATATGCACTGCATGACTTAATTCAATTTACCTTGATATAAGTATGATGAAAGTAGTTTTGCTGATTAAAAATATTTAAACAGGTCTCAATTTGAAGGAATCTTGCCAGAAACCAAGAAACTGATGTAACCTTTATGCAATCTTGGTGTAACCTTTAAGCTACAAAAAAGTGAAATTTTGGAAATTTACCTTACAGATGAGTCACTAAATAAAAACTGAATCAAAGGCATGTACTTGGTGTGTTTGTGTGTATTTGTGCTCACCTTGGTGTGTTTACCCAGATGATGTCCAGATGGCAGAAGTAGTGGCATTCAGAGTCCAGCTGGGTAATGCAAGAGCATCGTTTGGTGCGCTGTCTATGTGGGACATTTCCAGAAGACTTATTTATTACAGGCAAACCAATCCCTAGAAAAATACATTGGGAAACAATGTTTAACCAAACACACTACTACACACCAAACTCATCCAATGCCCAGAAGTGAAAAATCCCTGAGAACCATGACTTAAATTTGATTTATTATGACATGTGGCTTCTTAAAGTATGTTGTCTTAAATAATCATGGAATTAATTTAGGAGAGCTCCACTAACAGGATAATTTAGACAAAAAAATTGGCTAAATGTGTATTTGGGAAATTGGCCATTACTGACATTGTTCTTGATTGAATTCACTAATTTAAGAGGTTATCTTACAGAAAAGTGAGAGAAAAATGGAACATATTGATATACTTTGTAAAAAAAATTGTTACTAAAAATATCACTGGCTCAAACTCAAAGGTTTGCTGTGTTTGACAAACTTGCAGCTATGCAGAATCGTACAATAAATGCCAGTTTTAACTGTCACCTTAAAGCGAGTTGTTAAGTCTGATCTGCAAATTAAGCCATCAAATGGTTTTACAATAAACTGGAGTTACAGTAAACTCAACGTTAAAAAAGACTTGAAATATTAAAAATGTAAAAGTAAAATCTAGTGACAAATATGCTATAACAAGTTCATGTGAGCTTTCTAAAAGGAAAACCTCATTCAAAGATTTTATGCTAATATCTCTCTTACTTTTTTAATTAACCTCAAGTCTTTGGAAATTTTACACCCAAGTACAGTATTTATTTATTTATTTTACCTTCATGCAACATTGCAGACCAGCTAATAGAGAAGATGATGAAGATGTACAGTGCCATTGCAAAGGAGCAATTTAACTGAAGGAGTAGGATCAATCCACGTTCAGCTGCAGGTGGTTGTGTAGTGTTACGTCCTGTTTGGCTTCACTTATAGTCACTGCTTCTCATGGTCTGCCAGATCTATCCCCTCCTCTTTTAGTTCTCACTATTACACAACTCCAGATACATCCTGGTTGCCTCCAACATTCCAGGAATCTTGGCTGCCCCCTGCATGTGAATGTCACTAGCCCATGGGTGAGGAGGAAAACAGGGACATCATCATTAATATAATAATTAATATATATAATAATTAATATAATTAATATCTTCAGATTTGTTGATTTACATGATTTCTGATAGGACAAACCTATCCTATGGAAAGCATGATAGCCAAAGGAACATTTAGAAGATTTTAGGTGGAGGGAGTGCACAGCATTAGTATCATCTTCCTGTACCCTCCAGCCAGAATCTGATTTTGATAATGGGAGATAACATTACCATAACATATTACAGGAGATAATCGTTGCACCTCGTATGTTACAAAATGGATTTGGTTACAGAGGTTTGCCTTTTAGAAAGCCTGCACAAACTATTAGATTCCCTGTGGTTGTTTGAAATATGTTTCACAATACAACATCTATACATGGAACCATGCAGGTATAAATACAATCCTTTATCATATCAGTCATTGGGTCATAAATGTAAAACATTGTAGATGCTTGGCCTAAACAATAATGTCTCTGGTGACAAAAACAAGCAAACAAAACACTGAATTGACATGACCCTAAATTGACTATGTAGTAATAATATTAAACATTAACAGTATGGGTGTAATTTAATATAAAAATATGCTTTATCTGACTAATCCAGTGTTTATGGCTCTAGATATGTTAAATTGGAATGCAGTAATGGCTCAGAGATTATTGTACAACCAACAGCTTTGTCAAAGACAATGTTCTTTGTGCCATCACACATAAATGGCAGCTATAATGATGGACATTCATGATTACTGACTATAAACCACACATGTTGTGCCAGCCAAGGAGCGTTTGCAAATGTAGCCCTCTAGTGTGGGATGAGTACACACTGTCCACTGACTGCTCTTTTCCAGTGGACACACACACAATATCTTTGCAGCAGTCCATGTGGGAGGTAAAAGCTGACACTTAGATGCAAATGCAGTGACGGAGTAATTTCCCCACAGACAGACATTAGTGTGATTTTATCACTCGTACTGTGAAGAGGAACGAGAGATTGAGGCGTGTTACTCATACTTGATGACCGAACGGAAACCACCCTGATAGGGAAATATAGCTAGCCCTTCACTGGTAGTACTGATTCAAATTATTAATATGGGATTTGAAATTTTGGCATTCACATGAATCAAAAGTTCACAAAAAAGAATCACTTTAAAGTTCTACAGTTTATCTTATCTATAAAGGGCTAATGTGGCTGCAGGTTTTCATTCCAACGAAACAGGAGTCACACCAAATAATCAGCTGAAGTCGAAGATGAAGTGTTTAAACAGGTGGAGTTGGGTATGATTCCTGCTTGTTTAGAATACAAGCTTGCAGCCATCGACTGTGTGAGGACAGGACATCAGTACAATAAGCTACCAACGGTCTCAAAGTGTCAGGGACTAATTTTAACTTATTTTAGAATAAGATTGTAAGAACTTAATCCTAAACTTCAAAAAATAAGTTTGTTAGAAAGTAAAGTAAAAATTTTTTAAAAAAAGAAAATTTAAAGGCATATTTAACCTGCAGCTCATTTATAATCTACAGTGCCCTCCACTAATATCGGCACACTTGGTAAATATGAGCAAAGAAGGCTGTTTAACCTAGGCTCCTGCCCATGGTTAAATATGGTGGTGGATCTTTAATGTTTTGAGGCTGTTTTTCTACCAGAGGAACTGGACATTTTGTTAGGATACATGACATCATGGACTCTATCAAATATCAACAGATAGTAAATAAAATTCTGACTGCCTCTGCCAGAAAGCTTAAAATGGGCCATGGTTGGATCTTCCAGCAGGACTATGATAGAAATAATACATCAAAATCTACACAAAAATGGTTTACTGACCACAAAATCAAAGTCCTGTCATGGCCATCCAAGTCCACTGACTTGAAACTAATAGAAACCCTGTGAGGTGAACTGAAGAGGAGAGTCCACCAGCGTGGACCTCGAAATTTGAAGGATCTGGAGAGATTCTGTATGGAGGAATGGTCTCAGATCCCTTGAAATGTATTCTACAACCTCATCAGGCATTATAGCCGAAGACTTGGAGCGGTTATTCTGGCATTGGGAGGTAGCACAACATATTGACAAAAGGGTGCCAATGATCGTTGAACACCTATATTTAAGGTGTGCAACTTTATATGAACTATAACATTGTTGCTTTATCTCTGTGCCATAACATGCACCAGTGTGACCTACCTAGCGTAGAAGGTACTGTTGTGTGTGTGTGTGTGTGTGTGTGTGTGTGTTGGGGGAATAAATTTCTCCACAAGGATAGGAATATCTGACCATTTTGACCTCGTGGAGACTAACTATTTATTTATTTATTTTAAAACTTCAGCTTTTATTTATACAATACCTCCTTTTAGGCAAAAAATTGCTTTCATTTACTAAGGATAAGCATAGGGTTTGATTTAGGTGTATCATAGCATTAATTACCAGCAATAAACAATAGTGAAAGAGAAAGAGGTCACTTTTGAATGTGTTTCTGATATCGCTAATGCTCTTTAGTTTGCAAATTTTGTCAGTTAATATGTAAAATTGATGACGAGATAAATTAGACAGTGAGCCGGATATTTTGTTACAGTGCTCATGAATCCTGTCTCTCACAGATAGCTGTGCGCTAATTTAAAGGAACGCACAACAGAACATTTTACAGTGGAAGTGCACATTCCTAGGAAATCATCTGAATTTCAAATGCTCCCTCCTCTTCATTCCTTTTCCCCAGCAGCAGCACATGATTCACACAGCAATATGGCTGCACGGGTTCAAATAACATTGTAACTAACTGAAAATACTACATTTTAAAACACTATTGATACTATGCCTAAGTAATATGAGAAGCTATACATTTAATATGAGACATTACATAATGCAGAAGTATAAGATGTTAAGATGTTATCAAATGTAAAAAATATATTTTTGAGGCAAACTAATTATTAATGCAATTATGAGATTCAACACCAATGGCAAGTAAAATATGTTTTAAATGACTTCAGTCTGTTGTTAATAACTGCCATAACATTACTTACCCAGAAGATACAAGCATGTTATTAAGTTGTATACTGCATTCAATCAAGCATATTTTAGCCAGAAAAGTCAAGGTCCTTATAATGTTAATGAACACACACAATTAATTGTGCTATGATATTAAGCAAGAAGCACACAAACACAGTTGTGCCAGTGATTCCATATATACGACTTAAATCCGCCTGCTGTGTATCTTATTGTCCTTCTTTCCTAAGGGCGTTATTTATGTTTAATTGTGACCTCCCTGAAACTCCCAGATGCCAGCTAACAGCCTAATAACTCTCCCATCCTCCTCCTCACTGTTCCAGAGCATAGCTTTTTAAAAATAGGCTGACTACTGTTGATGCTGCTGTTGTGATGCAACGTATGCAAAAGCTTTGTGCCTTTCCCCTACCACATTTTTGTCTGGCCTTTGGTTGTTCATATTTTTAACTATTTTTTGAAAACAAGGGAGAGAACCTTCCACCATACAGAGCTGCAGGGGAGCACTGGGAACAATAGCCTGTTGCATAACTTGTTTGGGAGACATTTAGAGGTCAAATGACATGTTTCAGTATTCAAAGGAGAATATCATTGTGGAGATCTACAGTATAATCAAATCTATAGTATGTACCTTCACCTAAGATACACTAAATAGGGGCGGCTGTGGCTTAGGTGGCTAAGCGGGTTGTCCACTAATCGTAAGGTTGGCCTTTCGATTCCCGGTCCACATGACTCCACATGCCGAAGTGTCCTTGGGCAAGACACTGAACCCCAAGTTGCTCCCGATGGCAAGTTAGGGCCTTGCATGGCAGCTCAGCTACCATTGGTGTATGGGTGAATGAGACACAGTGTAAAGCACTTTGGATAAAAGCGCTATTCAAGTGCACCATTCCATTCAGTTAAATATATATATTTTATGAGACCGGGAAAAATGTATTATACTGCAAATCTAGCTCTACTTCAAAAATTTACTGACTCAGTCTTCTCAAATTGTTTCACTTGACGTGATATTTCATGAGCCGCAAAAACAGGAATTCAGATATAAAACAATTAAAAACAGGAACAACATTTTTCTGTGAATGCAAATTCTGTGATTAAAGGAATAATAAAAAAAGACATATTTAGGCCTAGACTTATTATCAAGGGAAGTTTTTCTTTTTCCACCCAACACTGTGAACTAGACTGGGTGTGTGTCCAGAACTTTGATCCACACTGATGAGTTTCCATTTTCAAATGCAAAATGAAACACAAGGCATGTGGGCTCGCTGGATGGCTTAATGGTTATGAAAATTATGGAAATCATATGTTATAATTTATCAATTTGTATAGCGCTTTTTACAATGGTACATTGTCTCAAAGCAGCTTTACAGAAATATCATTTTTTTTACATTTACAAGTGACTTACTAATGAGAGCACATTCACACACCAATGGTAGCAGAGCTGCCATGCAAGGTGCTAGCTTGCCATTGGGGGCAACTTAGGGTTCAGTGTCTTGCCCAAGGACACTTCGGCATGGGATCACCCGGGCCGGGATTCGAACCGCAAACCCCACGGTTAGTGGATTAGTGGAGAACCCGCTCTACCGACTGAGCCACAGCCGCCCCGTTATGTCTTTTACAGTCACCAGGTCTGAATCCAAAATACTATAGGAGATTTTGGACAGATGTGTTAGATAGCACACTGCAAATCACCAACTGAGGGAACATCTTTTGGAAGAATGGTGTTCATCCTCCTGTACAGTTCCAGACACTGTTCTGGCAATTTATAGCACTTCAACACTTACTAAGATACAACTAGGTTGTTTTTTCCCTTAATATGTCACCTTTAATATGAAATCCAAAAACTAAATCCCAGCCCACCCACTTACACTGTTATACATCTTTGTTTCATTATTTAGTCCAAGTTTCATTTATGATGTTAAAATAATCTTGTCAATTTTATGATGAAACCGTTATTGGAGTATCTTATTCTCCAAATTTTATCATGTTGAAACAATCTTAATCTAAACATGTGATTATCCTGCATTAGCGGTTGTGTGCACTAGAGAATCAATGGGTGTTGTTACAGTCACATGTAAAACAATTCCGTCCCTATTAGTGAAACTGAAAACAACTTTTTTACAATGTAATTTTTTTTATTAGGTGCAAATCTTGCCAACAATTACAATGTCAAGTCTTGCCAATCTACCATTATGTACACTCACTAAGCAAATTTGGGCAAATTGTTCAAGCCCAAATTCCAGGGTCGATACGAACATGATGTAATAACATGTTGTCTTTGGAAAGCTTATAAAATTAAGAGAAAAAGAGACAATTACCTCTTAAAAGGTACAGTAAAATGTGCCAAACATAGTGCTTACGATTTAAACCTAAAGTTACTGCTTATTCTCATGAGGGCAGAGCACCAAATGCTACATTTTTGCTGGACATATAGGAACTCTGTAACAAAGTTATTATTACAAATCCTGAAAGACCCTGGAATTTAATACAGGCCTTCTCTGTGAGGTGTTTTACATGAATGTTTTTGGGTTTTTTTTTTGCTCTGTAATACATTTTGGTATTTTGAATGCTCTTTGACTTTATAGTTGAATCCTGAAAACCATTAATATGGAACCTAAACTATGAATAAAACATACTGTACACTAATATTTACATATCTCACAAAAGTGAGTACACCTCACATTTGTGACAACACTGAAGAAATGACAGCTGCTAGCTTGTATAACCGTGTAAATTTTCTGTCCCCTCAAAATAACTCAACACACAGCCATTAATGTCTAAACCACTGACAACAAACGTGAGTACACCCCCAAGTGAAAATGTCCAAATTGGGCCCAGTTAGCCATTTTCCCTCCCTGGTGTCATGTAACTTGTTAGTGTTACAAGGTCTCAGGTGTGAATGGGGAGTTATGGGGAGGTGTGTTAAATTTGGTCTCATCGCTCTCACACTCCCTCATACTGGTCACTGGAAGTTCAACATGGCACCTCATGGCAAAGAACTCTCTGAGTATCTGATAAAAAGAAGTGTTTGCTCTACATAAAGATGGCCTAGGCTATAAGAAGATCGCCAAGTCCCTGACACTGAGCTGCAGAACGGTGGCCAAGACCATACAGCGGTTTAACAGGACAGGTTCCACTCAGAACAGGCCTCGCCATGGTCAACCAAAGAAGTTGAGTGCACGAGCTCAGCATCATATCCAGAGGTTGCCTTTGGGAAATAGACGTATGAGCGCTGCCAGCATTGCTGCAGAGGTTGAAGGGGTGGGGGTCAGCCTGTCAGTGCTCAGACCATACGCCGCACACTGCATCAGATTGGTCTGCATGGCTGTCGTCCCAAAACCAGGCAACCAGGTGAGGAGTACAAAGACAAGTGTGTCTTGCCTACAGTCAAACATGGTGGTGGGAGTGTCATGGTCTGGGCTGCATGAGTGCTGCCGGCACTAGGGAGCTACAGTTCATTGAGGGAACCATGAATGCCAACATGTACTGTGACATACTGAAGCAGAGCATGATCAGTATGCAGTATTCCAGCATGATGACCCCAAACACAATTCCAAGACGACCAAAGCCTTGCTAAAGAAACTGAGGGTGAAGATGATGGACTGGCCAAGCAAGTCTCCAGACCTAAACCCTATTGAGCATCTGTGGGGCATCCTCAAACAGAAGGTGTAGGAGCACAAGGTCTCGAACATCCACCAGTTCCATGATGTCATCATGGAGGAGTGGAAGAGGACTCCAGTGGCAACCTGTGAAGCTCTGGTGAACTCCATGCCCAAGAGGGTTAAGGCAGTGCTGGAAAATAATGGTGGCCACACAAAATATTGACAATTTGGGCCCAATTTGGACATTTTCACTGAGGGGTGTACTCACTTTTGTTGCCAGTGGTTTAGACATTAATGGCTGTGTGTTGAGTTATTTTGAGGGGACAGCAATTTTACACTGTTACACAAGCTGTACAGTCACTACTTTACATTGTAGCAAAGTGTCATTTCTACAGTGTTGTCACATGAAAAGACAATCAAATATTTACAAAAATGTGAGGGGTGTACTCACTTTTGTGAGATACTGTATATTTTTCAGATAGCCTTTAAGAATGCCTTTGACAAAAGAACACCACATTGAAATCATTCTCATTGCTGGATCAGGAAGCTGTTACAAGGTTGTGTTATGCAATTACATGCATAACACCAGATATGTTATCACAAGTTCATCACAAGTTTATCACGAGAGAGACGACTCCTTGTGTGTTTACAAAGAAATTGCATCATGTAGAGGATATTTTGTAAATAAAGTTACATTTAGCTAAAAAGTGTTAATTCCCTCTGTGTGTGTAGACTTTTGGGAAACCCTGTAGTTTTGAGCACGAGTTCTATAATAAATCAATACAACAAATTTCACCCAGTAGATGTGTAAAGTACTGTAATAGAGAATTAATATAGAAAAATAAACTTGTGTATTACAGGAGAGTGTTAAGAACAAAAGCTGCTAGAGAGAGAGAGGGTGAGAGAGAGAGAGAGAGAGAGAGAGAGAGAGAGCAAATCACAGCATGTGTGAAGCTTAATATAGGAGTGTCAGATTTAAGAGCAGAAGATGCCATCACACAGCAACTCATTAGCTAATTACCAAGTCCTACATTGGATGAACATGGTGGTTTAGAAGACAAAACTCTGCAGTGCTGAGGTCTTTCAGGGCTAAGTGTTGACACCTAAAAATCTGACAAAAAGATATATTCAGTAATTCCTGGTGCACGTTTATTATTGGTTCAGAAACAATACATACCTGTGACAAATTTCGGAAGGCTCTTGATACATCCGATCCCATAGCTGCTGACCAACTTCATCACCCTGTCCAGTTTCTTTAATTCAAGTCTTGAGAATGTAACAGAAATATACTAAACAAAATTTGTAAAGAATAAAAAAATTCATAAAAAAAACTTTTCAGAACTAAACATAACGGTTTCCATATTTTCAAATGGCAATAAATATGGATCATAGACCTCGTCTGTACACAATATCATAGCATATCTTATTATCTATATAAAAAATATGACTTCAGTGCAATTTCACTGCAAATCCTTTGCACTCAATCTCAGACTTCAGTACAAACTGCTTTCTTTTACCCTGACTTGCGGTTAGAAAAACTCTATTGTACAAATACCAGCTGAAACACAAATCATATATTTATAAAAAAATTCACAACCTTTCATCTTTGACTACACTTCAAGCAAGAAATCCTGACAGGAAAGGCACACGTAACTATATTTTGTGTAATACTGGAACAAGGGAAAAGATATTGGAAATAACTCTTGGTTTAAGTATTCAACTTGGTCATTTATAAATGTTTATAATCATAGTTAATATTAAGAAGTATTTTACATAGACATATTTAAATAGGTACATTAAGATTGAATGTAATGTCAGTAAATACTCAGGGACAGACGTGATCGATTTTACAGAAACATTGTTTTGTCCAACAGAAAAGTGCATCATATTTCAATTTTGAATATTGCAAAAACAAACATTTACCAAGATACCAACAGTATTGAAAAGTTGTATAAAAATGTAGCATTACAATACAAAAAGAATAATAATAAATCAATTGATTTTGAGATTAAGCCCAAAAGGCTATTAAGTGCTGTCTGGGTTGCTATCTTGGCTCTGAGCTGAGTGGACAGATTTCTCTTCTGCAGTGACTTCTGACGTCGGGTCATTTTTGGACTGGCCTTCTTTAGGCTCCTTTGGCTCTGACTGTTCACTCTTTTTGAGTAAGGAGGATTCCTTCTCAGAGACATCAGAGCTCCTCTTGTCTCGTTCAATGGTATCTTGGCCCTCTTCTTGAGATGTTTCACGAACAATACTGTGAGTCTTAGAGGGCCATGAGCTGCCATATTGTTTACTGTCTTTCTTTTTTTGCTTACCAGAGTCATATAGTGGAGAAGATTTGGCTGTTGTGTAGCTTGGAGCAGGACTGTGCAGCCCTAATGGCCTGATTTCCCATTCCAGGCTCTGTGTCCCACAAACACTCTGGCTTGTTTCAGATCGTAAGTTCCATGACGTGCTCCATGAGCTCTTGCTGAGGGAGAAAGTGAACTCTTCTTTGGGAGACCTGGGGGATTGGGTGGAAGAGGAAGCTCGCTCCAGTTTGGGGCAGGATCTGGGCCTAAGCTGCACCATCTGGATTCCTCCAATTGGGATCATATGGTAAGGCATGCGGGCCTGCTGCCGTGAATGTAAGGGGAGGTGGCTGAACATATGATCTATAGTTCTTGATGGGATTGGTACATGGGTAGGAGGGTCATTGTGAGGGAAGTGTAGGGCAGAGGGCACCAGGCTGGCATGTGGAGAACTCAACCTCTCTGAAGCTTGAGCAGTACTTGGTGTACTAGACCTCTCCTGTAGAGGGAGACATGTGAATACTGTACAATTGAACTTCCAACACACTTTCTTGTATTCAACATTTATGGGACACATTTATACCAAACTAACTTCTACCGTCACTCACTCCCTGCTCAACCCCCTATATCTGACTGCTGATACTTCATGACATTATTTAATTTGTATAGCACTTAACAATAAATATGGTCACAAAGCAGCTCTACAGAAATCTGGATCTAGAGCTCTAATGAGAAATCTAGAGGCGGCAGGGACAATGAAATGCTCCTTAGATGACGAATCAATCTTGAAAGGATTGAGACTCTAAGATAAGTATGGCAAACAATACTAAATGTGTTGAAAACATGTGACTATTTGAAAAAGTCACACGCATCCCTAACTAGTGTTCATGAGAGACTCACCTGCTGGCTCTCTCTGGACTTAGTGCTTGGCTCCCAGTGGAAGTGGCCAGGAGAGCTGTGGGCTCGGTGTTGAGTTCTGAATGGTGTTGGAGATAGTCGGGCTCTGGAGCTCCTGTAGCGGCCAGGAGAAAGAGGCCGCAGCGGGGAGAAAGACCTGAGTGTGGATGCTGTGAGAGGAGATGGGCCTCTTTCAGGGGAAGGAGAAAGATGTCGACAGGGAGATGACAGATCCAGCCTGGGGGAGACACTACGGAGAGGTGAGCCTTCACTAGCAGGAGAGAAGGCTCGGGGAGAATGCTCCCAGGCCTTAGAGGAGAACAGTGCCCTCTTGCTGTCTGGAGACACAGCTTGTCCTCTCCTCCATGGTTGAACTGGAGAGAGCTGCTTTTTTCTTTCTTCTCTCTCTGAAACAGTAAGGTTTGTGGGACCTGTCTGTGAGCCTGGACCACTGTCTGACTGGTGGGTGTCTGTAGAGCAGGATGAAGGAGTGTCTTCATGGGACGACAACTCCTCCTCATCCTCCTCGTTATCTTCATCATCCTCATCTTCAGAGTCTTCAATGTCAGAGAACTGGTGCTCCTCCTGATCCTCTGACTCGTATACTTGCCCCTCACTGGTTCCTAACACACACAAAGGGCCTTGGGATTAAAACAGAGTTGTACGTATGAAATACAAAGTAAACATTTGAGGATATATACACAGCTGCCTGACCCAGAGACAAATGCAATTAGACAAGACTATTGCAGGTATGTTACAAAAATAATCATAGAGTCAGGCAATACATGTTCATTAATTACTCAAGTAAGCAAGTTCATATAACTGTATCGTGCCGCCTCCATTCATGACTATATTTAAAGCCTGCTGAATAGCGTACGCTTGAATAAAGTGTCCTTGGCGCTCCTCAGTCTGGCAGGGAGAAAGAGATGGGTGGCTTTCATTTTCAGTTCTATATACAGCATACCAACTGAAAATTGGATGCCAGATTAGAAAGCTTCTCTTTATGATAGACCAGACAATTTCAACTGGCCTTCACAAACCTGAACACACTGTGCTTGAGTGCCCAAGTAAGCACGACAACATTTATCATTATATTAATGGTGCATTTCTGATTTTCAAAGTTTGGACAATGAGAAACTGAATGATAAATTCCAGTTACAGTTCCTATCAGGGGTGAAACTTTCAGATAAATGATGCAAAAACACTCTTGAAGTACTCATGGGTGTAAAATAGAAAGCTTTGTATTTTCTTTTGTGAACAAAGTTAGCATTTTTTTCTAATAATAAGAAGAACTTGTCATGGGTACAGTTAGTTAAATGTATATTACTAAACAAAAAAACCCATTACTTAACATTAATTACCAATATTTATTCCATTCTGGTACAAGGGTCATACATCTGCAAACAAACTGACAAACAAACAAACAAAAAAGCAACCTATGGTACTGGTGTGATTTGCACCATATATAGTGGCCATTAACCCACCATATATAGTGGCCATTAAATTTGTTTAATGGCTATCACATATGGTTTGCTGTCTTCAGGTTGAGTCAACAATCATATATCAATCAGTACACCATTTATACTCCACTCTTAATAAATAAGGACAAATACCTCTTTTTTGACACTACAGCTACAGTGGACAAGCATATCTGAACATCCTACCTGGTTCCTCAGTTTCCAGCTCATCTACAGATGATTCAGACACACCCTTCTCCAGGCATTTCTTACCATGTGCCTTCGATTTCATGTGCTTAGTGAGGTTCCCTGTCAGGAAAGAAATGAATAGATGAGCAATTAAAAAAATTAACTTAAGTATGAAAGGATCACTAACAAAGAGCATTAATGCATGCTGGATTGTTAAAAAAAAATATGGATTGTTAAAAAAAAAAAATTCTTTTACATGAAGGTTTGTGGTTAAGATCTGCTGAGTAGTAGTGTACAGTAGTAGAATAGTGCATTATAAAAACTGTGTGACTCACCTTTAGTTTTGAAAGCAAAGTTGCAGTGCTTACAGACATAGGGACGAATATCTGTGTGAGTACGGATGTGTTTCTTTAGCATGCTGGGCTTTTTACAGCGGATCCCACACTCACCACACACGTACTTCCCCCTCCCTCTCCCTCTCACATATACATACTCTTCATTAGATTTATACCTGAAGAGAGAGACAGACACAAAAATGTTTACTCTTTATTTGGGATCTTAATAAATCAGAACCTAAATTTTTTTGAGTGAAAATGGTAGGCTTTAACTCCCCCTAACTTTCTATAGTCAGCATCCTGCTGTACACGAACAATCCATGTTTGTCCTTGGTTTACATGGGCATATTTTCAAAAGCGAGACATCTGGCTACTGCTAAAGCACAAAGTCAACAATATATGAAAAATATGTTTATCATTAGTTTTAAAAGTTGTTTAATGTGTTTCTCTAAAGAAAACTAGCTTGTTCCTATTTGTATTTCTTTGTCGTCACTGACTAACATATATGCACAGGGCTATTGACTTGCCCAACAGAAAAGCATTTGCCCTATTTTTGGGAAATCATGGGTTCGAATCCTGACGACGCCACAGCCATTCATGGCTGGGAGTTCCAAAAAGCATAATCAGCCATGCTCTCCAGGTGGGAAGAATGGCATTACTCTCTCTAATGACAATCAAGGAGTCACTAGCCAACTGTAGGGGTCTGTGAGCTCATGTATGCAGAAGTGAGCAGTTAGCACGTTTGCCGAGTTTGTTCAGATGCTCTGTGATGTAACGTGAGCAACCATTCAGAAAAGTTGCAGTGGCTGGCTTCACGTGTCTCAAAGGAAGCACATGCTTCCAAGTCAATCAGCATTAATAAATTTTTTATTTAGTTAAAGAGCATTAGCGCATCGCATTTGTGTCTTTGTTTGCTTAACACTACGTACCATCTCACATTGTGATATTATCACAGTTCTAAAGCATTTTAAAAAAGTAGGAATGTGGGCAGTAGCACTTCAGCAATGTTCTGTGGTTACTGATATAGGCAGATATAGATATATTTAATGAAAAGAATGTGACTTATGAACTCCATTTGTAGGGTGGGTTACTGTTCTTACGTATGTAATAAATTGCACTCACATATCACTTCAAACTATGATGGAAGCATTTTGGGGAGATATTGGATCATCTATTTGTCAGAAATACACATCTGTGGAGTTTGAGTGGAACAGTCCTAAGAACTATTTGGACAGAATTCAACTGATGGAGTTTCTGATAGTTTTCTGAAAGCTGGTGGGGATAGACAGGTGATGTTGGGGCAAATGGACATGGGATGGGGATATGAAGGGTGATCTATGTTTATACATGTTCATTTGTCTTGTATGTTGAACCAAGGCTTGATCTGTTTAGAAATTTTTATATTATAATCAAAATCATACCTTTACAAAAACATTATCTGATTGAATTAACTTTCTTCAAAACACTTTACATTCACAGAACAATACTTTTGAGTATTAATTGTGAGACTGCTCCCTGCATTGTAGCAAATAAAGACAGTTCACAAATTAATTTCTTAGAAGCGTGCACTGTATATACATATAGGGAGAGAAAAAGAGAGTGACTGAGCAGAGAATAGGAGATTGAAAGAGCCCATATTTAGCACATTATCTCAATGTGCCAGTAATCGTATCTTACACAGAAAGAATGAGGCAAGCAGACAGTAGAGATGTTGAGATACATTGGTACTGATGTGAAAAACGGTGGAGAGGAAACAGAGTGAAAGAGAAAGGGCACAAAGAGAGACTGATGTGAATAGGGAGTATGTGGGTGTGTGATTGAAGAATTATGTAAGCAAAATAGATGCTGTATGAGATACAAAGTAAAGCATGGCCGCATGGTGTCTCATTAGCACCCATTACAAAATTGCAAATATGACATTAGCAGACCTACAGTATATGAGAGACTCAAGTAATGAGTGTAAAATACTGAACTTAATGTTAGTTTATTTCATACATCCATTTGTTTTACTAATAGTTTTTACCTAAAATTGTCTCCTTATAAGAGTAAAATATGTTTGCTGCTTTATCATTCAAGCAATGATATATTAACAGATAAATAAGTAGTTGTAATGCTATTAGACTCAACTCACAAATAAACAGTAAAAAGGGGAACAGTTTTTCTTTTCACCACAACGAACAGTATTGAGAACTAAATATAAAACAAATGACCTAATCTCCCTGTGGATTCATGCGGAGCCACACCATAGGCATTATTCCAGAGAAACCAATAAACCTAAAAATCAGTCATCAATCATTGGACATTCATTTTAGAGCTGGTGCAATTTCAATGAGGAGCAGACTTCAGCCATAAATCTCTCTCACGATAACAGAGCTCTCTCTATATATGTGTCTCTGTTCTGGAAGTGTAAATCCCAAAAGAGAGAGAGAACTAAAAATAGTCCAGTATACCTTGCCTTTGTCACTCAAAATGCAACCAGTACAGTCAAAGCACAGAACTGATGAATTGTTTAAAAACAAGATTCCTATTTATACACACTTTGGTGGGGTTCTATAAGATATACTAACAACATTTAAACAAGACTGAGATATTAGAGTGACACAATTGTACATAAATTGTATTCTGAGACCCAAATAATCACTCACCCTCCCTCAAAGATGCAAACACGTTGTGGCTCACTGTGTTTTGAGGTGGTAGAAGTCTCCTCTGTACTTCTCAAGTCTTTTTCAACCCTCTTAGTTAGAGGCTCTTCTTTTTCTTTGACAGGAGTGCTCAGTGTTTCGGCATGTACCTATACCCCCAAACCGACATAACATGACATCTGTACACAATAATACTAACTATACACAATAATACTAAAATCACAACACGCTAACAAACATGGATTAAAGACAAGCTGACTATTTACAGTGGTGTGAAAAAGTGTTTGCCCCCTTCCTCATTTCCTGTTCCTTTGCATGTTTGTCACACTTAAGTGTTTCGGAACATCAAACCAATTTAAACAATAGTCAAGGACAACACAAGTAAACACAAAATGCAATTTGTAAATGAAAGTGT